>CM021100.1:25961765-26155612 GCA_007115665.2 Sequoiadendron giganteum
TGAAGAGAGTAACTTTGCATGAAGGTTGTGGATGATGATGGATTTGAGTATAGTAAGTTTACTCAAATTGTGGATGATTGAATGAGAGGAAGAGTCTCTCATCTATAGATTTTTAAATTGGAAGAAGAGTGAAGTTGAGAAATGTGGGATCATTCAACATCCAATGGCCAAGTGCCACTTGTCAAAATGTGAATGGTTGAAGGTTGAACACATTTTGATCAATGTGCATGATAAATGTCATGAAATTCAAATTTGAAATTTGAATCTCACATGTTGGAAGGAGAAAGAAATGGAGTTAATGTCACTTGGCTCAAGGCTAAGGACATGTAAGAGGCATTAAATGCCTTTTTGGAAGGACTAAGCCCATTTGAATTTTGAATTCAAAATTGAAGGAATATTCCCTTTTGATGCCATGTTGAAGGAAAATAGGCAATTAAATAAATCAAAGTAATTCTTTTATTGTGCAAGTTGCATTCTCTAGAGAATTTTAGTGAGAGGGATTAACTTAATCAAGGATTTGATTAATTTAATGAGGAATTACGAGATGTGACAATTTAGACTTAAATTTATGAATTGATTTAAATCAAATTGAGAGGGAATGATTAATTAAATAAATTATTTTGATTTATTTAACTAAGGAGAAATATGTTAGATTAAATTAAATAATGTTTTAATTTATTCAATTTAATAAGAAGACTTTAGAGATTTAATTTAAATAAAATGAATTATTTAAATGAACAAAGAAAGATGATTAATTAAATTAAATTGATTAATTTAATTACTGGAGGAGGAAGACCTAATTAAATAAATAATGATTTATTTAATTAAGGGATGAAAGGTGTTGATAACCTGAGAGTATGATTCAAGACGAAATGATGTTAATAGGATCAGAATCAGGTGTAAGTATATTTTACGTGTCTACATTTTGCCCCTCTTTGAAGCAATGTACTTGTTGCATTAATTCAAAGAATAAAACTGTTGTGATCAAAGTTCAAAATTTCTTGATTTTTCAGATGCCCCACTGTTGGCCCAGCGGAAGGATTACGCTGGTATACTGCCCCCTCAAGAGATCGAGTGGAAATGTACTGTTTTCTGATTGAGATTGCGATAAAATGCGAGAGGAGTGATTCTATTGATTAGAGGACGAAAGATAATTTCTTGATGTAGACAATTCTAATGATGTATGGACAGTCATCGGCCATGGGTAGCCTCATGTATATTTTTATACAAAACACCAATTTTTGATAGAAATGTTAGTAAAGATAGAAGAATAAGAAGAATAAGATGGATGGAAGGAGGATCCACACAAGTTCACATTATTACCAATGATGATGATGTATTGCTTACCAAGAGTTAGGATTTTTAAAAGGGCCAATTACTTTATGTTTGATAACAAACATAGGTACGATTCATCAAGGTATAAAGGACCAGGATGGCGTGGTACCTAGTGTGATGGACTTTGACTTGACAATTAGATAGGAGTATTCTTGTTTACACTTAACATACATACTTCATTCAGGATGTAGTTCAGACATTCTAAACATCTCAGACCAAAACACAGAAAAGCAAGCTTTCCTATGTGGTCAACAAGATATCTAAAAAATCCCTTCTACAAACCAAAAAAAATATATATGACTAAGCTATTTTACAAGGGTATCCCACAAGCATAACAGATAAAAAGATAATGATCGTTGCCCCATTCCTTTCTCTCTAAACCAGATTTGTTTAGGCATCATGGAGAGGCCCTTGGAATGAGCGCAAAATAAGATAAGTCAAAAAAAAGACCAAATAAAGTAAATGAACAAGCTAATGTTCTTCATATCACTAGCCAAGGCTAAACTACTGTGGGGTACCTGATGTTTATGTCCATCGCAAGAAAGCTTCATCCTAGGACATGTCATGATCAGGGTTTTGATGGGACTGATTTGGGTGATAAGCTATTGATATTCCGAGTTGACCAAATTGCTTGCTTACTGACTTAGACTTCGACAACTTTTGACGATTAGAGTGTTTACCTTGGAACCTGCTAGACTTGCTTCTAATGGCTTCACCAAAGGGTAAAAGTGATGATTGATATTATTAGAAATGATGACTATCGCGGGTGAAAGCGAAATGAGATGGATGCACCATTTTGGGTTTTTCAAATATTTTGAGGTTATTTTTTGGTATTTTTGAGATTTACGACTTAAAGGACTAACTTAAAGACCTATCATAGGGGTCTCGAGAGCTAATCCATAGATTAGCCTTGCCTACATTATACACGCAGAGACCACGTAGTTCGACTGACGGACTGACTTGATGATAGGATGGACAACGGATTGCCCTTTTATTGCTTAAAGGACTGACCTAAGATGCAGACTAGATGGGCAAACAGATTGTCAATGCAATGGATGCCTAAGGACTAACCCTAACTATCTCGGGGGATGATCAAAGATCAACATTTCCTACGTTCAAGCTCAGAGACGATGTAGTTCGACAAGGTGAAATACTGACAAGACTCAATGATGAATTTTTTGAAGATTTTATGATATTTCGACATGTTTTTGGATTTTGGATGATTTGGATGTTTTTTGATTTTTTGGTGAAGTTTTCGAGTGTTTTTTATTTTTCTAATGAATTTTGAGAGAATTCCAAGAATATACACGAATGTGATCCAATGCCGATACAGGAACATGCCCCCAGCGTGGTGCGATAGACTACTTCGATAAAGGCAGGAAAAACTGACCTTAGGAATATGCCAAGTAGTACTATCGTGGGATATGATGTGGACACCAGCTCAGGCTATGGTATGGATGCGAGCGGATGGGTGGATGGATGGATGAGTGAGTGAGTCATGCAGGTCCTGGTGGATAGAGAGTGCTTTATTTACACTTAACGCCTATTTGCAAGGTTTTCACCAAGGTACTTGTCCAAAGCACCACTGAAGTGGTTTTCACTAGAGGACGATTTTTTCTCTTTACTAATTTCAATCATTTTTCTGAGTTTTTGGATTTTTTTTTTGTCACCAAGATGCTTGTTTGCCAGGTTTTCATCAAGGTAACCATTTTTTCAAGACTTTTTCTAATTGTTTTTATATTTTCTGGTTTTATACCCTACAAGATTTAGGCATAAAACTTTTTGAGGTGAGAGCTATTCATGGGCTCCTATAGAGGCTCTCCTTCTGGTGTCGATAGTTGATATGCCCCTGACTTGTAGCTTGCGGTGATGATGAAGGGTCCCAGCCAGTTGGGCTCAAACTTCCCTTTTGTATCCGGGTTTGGTACGTTCTTTTGGTTCTCTTTTAGCACAAGGTCACCAACTTGGAAAGTGTGTTGCCTGATCTTCTTGTTGTAGCTCCATTTCAGGCGATTTTGGTAGACCTGTAGATGATTTAGGGCGTCCATTCACTTTTCATCTAGTAATTTCAACTCATTCAATCTTGTAACCCTGTATTCCTCATCTGTGATGAGGTTTTGCAAAGATATCCTCAGTGACGGAAGCTCGATCTCGATAGCGAGGATGGCTTCTGATCTGTAGACCAAGGAAAATGGGGTGGTGCCTGTTGGCGTGCGGATGCTAGTGCGATAGGCCCATAAGACAGGATTTAGCTATAGATGTCAGTCACGACCAGAGTCATTAATTGTTTTCTTGAGGATTTTTAGAATGGTTTTATTGGTAGCTTCTACTTGGCCATTGCCTTGTGGATAGTATGGGGTGGAAAAGCAGTGTTGGATTTTGAACTTTTCACACAAATCACGGACATCCTAATTTTTGAAGGGTGTCTCATTATCAGAGATAATGGATTGAGGAACACCATATCGGCAAATGAGGTAGTTCAGGATAAACTTGGATATCTATTTACCCGTGATGTAGGTCATGGGAATTGCTTCGACCCACTTTGTGAAATATTCGGTGGCGGTGATAATGAACTTATGGCCACTGGATGAGGTGGGTGAGATTTTACCAATGAGTTCGAGCCCCCACTGTGAAAAGGGCCAAGGTGTAACAATGGGATGCAGTACTTGAGCTAGTGCATGAATGAGGTCTCCATGATGTTGGCACTGTAGACACTTTTTGACAAAGTCATGTGCCTCTCTCTCCATTGTCGGCCAGTAGTACCCGATTCTCAGCAATTTTTTAGCCAAATTCATACCACTTCAGCGCGAACCGCATGTGCCATTGTGTACCTCAGTTAGAGCAGTCAAGGCTTCCTCAGGCTTTAAGCAACATAACAGGGTTCCATCGATACTTCTACGGAAGAGGGTCTCTCCTAGGATGACGAATCGTAAGGTCCTTTTGACAAAGGTTCGCTTTAGGTTCGGGGTGATGTCAGTTGAGAGGATTCCTAGCCTTAGGTAGGTGTAAATGTCATGGTACCAAAGATCACCAGGACCAATGAGTTCGCACGCGTATTCTGACTCTAGTACCTCAAAAGTTGGTACAAGAAGCTAATCTACTAGGAATTCATGTTTTGAGACATTGCGAGGGATATCTAGCAAGGATCCAATTGTTGCCATTGCATTAGTTGCTCTGTTGTTTTCCCTTAGTATTTTCTCAAAGGTGATGTTGATGAATGATTCCTTGAGGCTTTCTACTACCTTTTTGTATGGTGCGAGCTTATCATCCTTAGTTTGGTATTCACCATTGACTTGGTTAATGATAAGATGCAAGTCTCCATAGACCTTTAATGCCATAATTCGCCACTGTGCCACAATTTTGAGACCTATGGTTAAAGCCTCGTATTATGCAATGTTGTTCGTACAGGGGAATGCCAACTTATAAGACCTCGGTATGCAATCCCCTTGTGGGGTAATGAAGAACACTGGCTCCTGATTCATGTTGCGTGTGGGAACCATCAAATTATAGTTTCCAGTGGTTGGCTGCACTGAGATTGAAAAGGGACTCATCTAGAAATTTTGATACAAGCGAGTTGTCTGTGTAGAGAGGAGCCTCTGCTAGCTAGTCTACAATAACTTATCCTTTGATTGCCTTTCTCTCGACATATTCAATGTCATGCTCAGATAATATCATTACCCATTTAGCCATTCTACTTGTAAGCATTGCTTTTGACAATAGATATTTGAGTGGGTCTATTTTGGCAATTAGCTTAATTTGATGAGCTAGCATGTAGTGTCTGAATTTATGGGCTGCAAACACCACCGCTAGGAAAGCTTTTTCTATTGATGTGTAGTTGAGTTCATGCCCTACCATTGTTATGCTGATATAGTAAATTGCCCGCTCGGTTCCTTTTTCATCATGTTGGGCTAAAAGGGCACCAAGGGCGGTCGTTGTTGCTAAGATGTATAGAATCAACGGTTTCCCTACGATCGATGGCATTAACACAGGTGGTGTAAGTAGGTATTCCTTGATCTTTTTGAATGCTTGTTCGCACTTGTCGTCCCACCTGAATGTGACTCCCTTATGGAGCAGATGTGAATAGGCGATCTATTTATCTGCTAGTTGTGCTATGAATCTCTGGATGGATTCGAGTCTACCTTGTAATCCTTTGAGTTGCTTTAATGTTCTCGATGCTTCCATATCAAGGGTTTCTTTTACCTTTGCAGGGTCCACCTCTATCCCTCTCATTAAAACTATGTACCCCAGCAGCTTTCCTGATTGTACCCCAAAGACACACTTCTTTGGGTTGAGTTTGACCTTGTACTGTTCTAGCCTGTCAAATATTGCACTTAGAGTTGCTATGTGATCCTATCTCTTCTTTGATTTAGCCAATATGTCATCCACATAATCTTTGACAGTTTTGTGAATCATGTCATGGAAGATCAGTGTCATGGCTCTTTGGTATGTAGCTCCTGCATTCTTTAGCCCAAATGGCATCACATTCTAGCAGTAGGTGCCCCAAGGGCATGTAAAGGTCGTCTTGTGCTGGTCCTCTTTTTCTATCATTATCTGATTGTATCCCAAGAAGCTATCCATTAGGGACAGCATCTCATGCCCAGCCGTCATGTCCACTATCATGTCAATGTTGGGTAGTGAAAAATCATCCTTAGGGCATGCTTTGTTTAGATCTCTAAAGTCTGTGCAGATGTGGATGCCCCCATTCGGTTTTGAGACTGGCACAAGATTAGATACCCACTCTGGATAATCAATTGGTCATATGAAGCCAACGTCTAAGAGTTTCTGTAATTCTATCTTCACGAGCAGAGCTATTTGTGGGTGCATCTTTCTTAACTTCTGTCTGATTGGTTTTGCTCCAGGGTAAACAACCAAATGATGAACCACGACCTCAGGATCCAAACCTGGTATGTCAGCATAGGTCCATGCAAAGTTTACTTTTCTTTCTTTCAGGAATGTTGCTAATAGTTCTTGCTCCTCTGTTAAGAGCGACTCGGCGTAGAAAGTAATTTGCGGCTCTGTTTCTGTTCCCAAGTTGACAGGGTTGCACAACTCTGCCAGTACTGTTGATTTCTCCTGATGTAGAGCAGTAGGGGGAGATTGAATCCTTCATCCTCTGGAACCTCAGAGAGGTTTTCACCTTTGGGTGCATCCTTTATTTTTATTGTTTTGTGGTTAGAGAGTGCCACAGTGTGGTTTTCACTCAATAACCTCAAGCTTATTGTCGATATTTTCCTTTTGCGACTGAAGGACTCAATCGTCTCCCCATAGTATGCCTGTGTGTCCAATGTGATGTTGAAGCCTGCCTTATGATCCCCACATGGAACTGTATCCCTTAGTCCCATGAATTCCGAGAGCGCCTCATCATTTTCGAATGAGTCTAGAATTGCTGACCCTTGTTGATCGTGATCGATGAGTTGCGGGTGTACTAAGGTGATTTGGTGAGTTGGTTGGTTTGACTTAGCCGTGGAGGCACTAATCATTAACAAGGTGGAATCCTCAAAAATTCTAGGGAGACCTGCTATGGTATCGTCATCGTCACTACTGGCACATACATCGGTGACGTCAAAGGTGAAATGATCGAGTGGGATACCTAGGCATACAGGTGGTCTAGGAGTGGTTGTTGTTACTTAAAGAGAGGACCTGACTGCCCTTTTGGGAGTACCCTTTCCAGGTACGATTATACTCAGAGGAGTATACCCAAGGCCAAGGTTCCTCATTCTCCTTTCTACAATGATGAGCTCCAACCGTCCATCACTATTCCTTCCAAGGCTTTCATTCCTGTTATAGCCCATACCAAACATCATTTGTAACCCTCTGTTAGTTTCCTCCATGGGTAGGGTGGGGGTGGGCCTTTCATCTTGGTATAATGTGTTTGAGATGTCCTCTTCATCCCCATTTTCTCTACTGAGATCCCCCCAACGGTGGAATCCAGAAGGTTTTGTCCTAACAGTGTGGATAGGTGTTTCAACTGGCCAAGGTTGTCCATGTGACCTAGGAGATTGTGGTAACTCTCCTACAACAAATTTATTTTTTGTCATTCTGTAGTCACTGTATCCATTATCCTAGATCATGTTTTTGATTTTGGATATGTCAGGGATGGCAAGTATCTCTGTCGCAGAAGTGGAAGCGAGGTTGGCTAGGTCTATGTATGAAGTAGATGGTCCTTCATCATTTTTGGGTACTTGGGGGATCTTATAAAACTTGGCTTCCAAGATTTTGCAGTAGGCAAATGATTCGGGATCCCCATATATAGTGACCTCATTTTGATGTGAAAACTTGATGCATTGGTGATAGGTCGAGGCCACAGCCTTCATTCCATGGATCCACGGGCGTCCCAAGAGGATGTTGTACGGCAGGTCAAGGTTAAGGACCTGACAGGTGGTTTCCATGGTTGTCGGCCCCACTTGGATGGGGATTTTGATAGTACCCTGAGATACTCTTTCTTGGTCATCATACGCCCTTATTGTGATGCTTTTGTTCTTATTAATGGAATCCTTGGTGAATCCCAATTTCTTTATGAGCTTTAGGGAACAGATGTTAAGGCCCGCACCTCCATCCACCAGGACTCATTTGACTTTATTTTTTATGGATGAGCACTTGAAGGTGGAGTGCGCGGTTATGAGATGGTTGCGGGGGGAAATCTTGGTCAGAGAATGTAATGAGATTTGGGGTAACGATGTTACCCACCATAGCCTGGAACTGCTCTGTGTTAAGGGTGGCGGAGACGGTGGACGTAGCTAATGCTTCGTCAAGGATCTGTCTATGGGCAGTGGAAATTTTTAACAGCTCCATGATGGAGATTTGGGCAGGTGTTCTTTTCAGCAAGTCAATGACATTGTAGTCATAGGGGACGGCCTTTGTATTAGAAATGGGGGTCTTAGCTGGTGCCCCAAAAATGGTAACCTTTCTGCCACGTGTGGTGACTCCGCAGTCATTGTTGGCTCCCTTGACATTTATGACGGTGACCATCTCATCGATGCATCCGACTATCTCCTCGTACACTAGGTTAGCACTAGCATACTTTTGCTTGCCCTTATTGTTCCCTTGATTATTGTCTTGATTGTTCCCTTGGTTGTGGTTCGGCATCGCATTCGTGTATATTTTTAGGTCTTGGTTTCCAGCTGGTTGTTCGATATTGATGATTTTATCCTCAATGAGGTCTTGGATGATGTTTTTTAGCCTCATGCAATTGGTGGTGGTATGTCCTTTGACCTTGTGAAAGTCACGAAGGAGATTTTTGTTATACCATGGCAGTTTGGTCATGGGTTCCGCGTATTGCTCTGACTTAGAGACTTTGATTAAATTCTCTTTGACCAGCTTCTTCATTATGGACTCAATCGATTCACTAAGAGCTGTGAACTTCCTCTTGGTGGGATACTTGCCTCGAGGAGGTGGTCCTCCTTCCAAGTTGTTGATTTGATTTGTGGGCGTTGGTTGTTGCTCTGCTACTACCGCATTAGTCTGCACATTGTTACGATTATGATTTTGCGGTTGATGATGATTTTGGATGTTCTGCTTAGGGGCAATGATGACCACTTTAGCATCAACCACACCGTCGTTCGTGATATTTTTATTTCTCGACCATGTTCAGAGTTTATCATTGTAGTTGTTAGACGGGCGGTTATCCTGGGGTGGAGTGAATGTTGATGCGCCTCCTCCCGCAGTAAGGGCTCTTTCGATGTTGAGCGCCTTTGAGATTAGTTGATCATAGGATGTGATGCACTGCATTTTTAATTAAAATGCCAAGTTTTCATCTAGATTGGCTATGATGGTGCAAACTTGTTGTTCTTCCGGCATGGTCCACTTACTCTGATTGGCCTTGGATCGCCATCTTTGCAAGAAGGATGTGAATAGCTCTCATTTCCTTTGTTTGAGTGATGATAGTTCTTCCAAACTAACGTCCACACCCATATTAAAAGCATAATTTTTAAGAAAAGCTTCCACGATTTCCTCGAATGTTTTAATGCCCGTGGGTGTAGACACATAAAAATGACCAAGGCCTGCGAACACTACTTTACCACTTTTCATCCTAACATAATTATGACATTTTAATTATGTTCCTAACCCACATTCAACTATTAATTAAATAATTCATAATTATTTAATTAATTCATAATCTCTCATTCCTCATTATTATTAAATAAATAAATCTTATTTATCTATTTAATGTGTCACTAATTGTCAAATCTTCTCTTAATTAAATAAAATCTTATTTATTTAATTAATCCTTATTATCAATGTCCTCCTGATTATTAAATTAATATATTTTAATATATCTATTTAATATGTCACTAATTCTTAAATCCTCTCTTAATTAAATAAATTCATTAATTTATTTAATTAATTAACTACTTCTACTAAATTAAATAATTATTTCAATTATTTAATTATGGTATGTGACACTTCGATATTTTTAAATAAAATAAATCATTTAAAAATATGATACATACTTAACTGATTCTTCATTTAGTAATTAATTTCAAAAATCAATTACTAATTACCTCACAAAATTTGTATTTTGAATTAATTTAATTCAAAAAGGGAAATATTCTTCTACAAATCAAGTAATTTTTAAAATTACTGATTTTCTAAAAGTTCATCCTCTTGTCTTCTGATTTTTACTAATTTCATCTCAACTGTCACATTCAGTCTTGATTTAATTCATTTAATTAAATCTTATTTTCACATATGGGTATTTTGCTCTAACCCTAATTGAGAGTTGCCTTATTGAATCTTGACCTTTGATTCTAAGGCATTCCATAAAGCTCTCATCTTGACCGTCCATTCAAGATTGCATTTTCTATAAAATGACAATCTTGATCTCACTTTTGGCCATCTCTTATTATTATACTGTTGAATAAATTTCATTATAGACATACTAATATTTTACTTATTTTACTATTTGCATAATAGGAGTAATATTCTAGATTGCAATAGTTTATTTCTCAAATCCTTTAAAGGTATTGCTAAGGCTAGGCATTTTAGAGTTTGCTAACAAAGCTGAGGGCATTCATTTTTATCACAGCAATCTCAAGAAGGTACAATGGAAGTGAAGCATGGAGGAGAGAAGACATGGGTGAGATCTATCTAATTCATTTTTTTGCTTGTTATTTCTCTATTATATTCCATTGTTTGATTTATATTAACTTGCAGGTACAACTAATCTTCTGATTTGATCTTGCAGGAAGAATATTTAGATCATTACATTGGTGAACCCGACATTTTAATGAATTTTTGCAGGTGTCGTATGGTTTCGAATTTCTTTTTTGCGGGTTGAAGTATGGAACGACGCATTTGCAGGACCAAATGACGCAATCGCTTTGTCGCATCGCATTTGCGATCGCGAGCGATGCGACTGCGAGCGATGCAATTGCTCTGTCGCATCGCATTTGCGATCGCGAGCGATGCGACCGCGAGCGATGCAATTGCTCTGTCGCATCGCATTTGCGATCGTGAGCGACGCAATCGTTCTGTCGCAACACAAACGAGCATTCAAACAATGGATTCGATGCAACACGACACATCTGCCAGAAACCGAGCCGCAGGTAACTGGTAACAAAGATTTGATTTTTTTTAGGTTGTTATTGTAATCTAGATTCGACGCGTCCATGGCCAGAATTTCATTTTTCTTCCATTTTTGGTTGTTTAAAAAGAACCAATCCTAGGATAGACACATTAATGGAATTTATCAATCCTAGGGTAGACATATAACTTAATTGGAATTTATCAACCTTAGGGTAGCCACCAAATTTTTCTTTTTGGATTAACAATGAACACCATGTTTTTGTGAAGCAACATCTTCACCTAGATTAGAAAATCTTTATTTTGGGTTTAAAATTGAACAATCTTGCTTTGTGTGTTTTGGATAATAGGCATATGCTCTCCCCTTTACTGGGTGATCAAAAAGCCAGACCCATCCCTTTTTCATAGTTATGCATTTAATGTTTTCTTACAACCCTTAGAAGGCCTATTATAGTGGGAAAAAGTACTCACCCTATGGGAACGACCTAAGTGGGAACACCTAAAGCCAAGTTTTCCAACCCACTATAATCAAAAGCAAGTTGTTGATGAAAATCCAACTTGACAGTAGTAGGCAGGATAACCATCCCCAAAGCCTTTGTTCTAAAGGTTGGGAGGTCTCTTGAGGGAGTATATCCATTGTCACACTGAACGAAAAGACTTACTAAGAACCTAGTGTAGTAGCCAGCCGAGTCAGTAACCAAACATCATTTCAATCACGGTGCAAGGGGAGGGAAGAATCTCCCCCCAAGACACTCACCATATAATCACCACAGACTGTTTGCTCAGGGGATTCGATATCCACTTTCGTCACCTTGAGTACGCACCTGGAAAAGACAAAAACACGGGCGCCCTCTAGGGGGTGACAAGGCTGTGTGAGTCGACGTGATTTTAAGATGTGGGCTATGATTGCGAGGATGACCCACTTGACTATTAAGAGTGATTCTGCTTGATCATGCATTTCATATTTTGATTTTTGTGTTTTCCAATGGTTTTTAACAATCTTCAACAAATTGAATATCACAAATTAAAAACCAGAAAACTTCTCAAAACTAAAAACTTTCGGGTTTTTTCCAAAAAATTGAAAATTGTGACGCAAGTGCTTTGCTGCACCGGAATCACAAGATACCAAGCCGCATTTTCTTTGATGAGCCACATTTGAGCCATCAGGAACCGCATTCGCTCTGTTAAACCGCAATAGACACTTACAGAGCCGCATTTGCCAACAGTGAGCCGCATTCGCCATACTGTGTCGCAATCGACACTTCCAAAACCGCATTTGATTCTGTGAGCCGCATTTTCTCTATCGTAACGCATTTGATGCGACGCATTTTCCAAAAACCTGCAAATAACTTCTCACTGTCAAAACAGAAAGTCTAAAACTTGTCTTCAGTTGAGTCCAATCTTTCTTCACTGGTATAGTCCAAACCAAAACAGTATATTGCTCAAAATTTCCATCAAACATTGCATTTTAGACTCACCAATAAGTTTCATTTTCCCATTAGATTGCATTGATAACTTCACCATTTCCTTAGACACTCACTTTTGCAGATTTTAGGAGTTGAATCTTATCACTCATTGTCCAAACTTTGCATTCAATAGTAGGTTATAATTGGACCCAATTACTTTTATCACTTTGTCAATCCTTTTGTGAATTATTTCCCACTCAATAGTCTAGTGCGGAAATTTCATTTTATCCTATTTATATTCCTTCCACAGTCCATTAGTTTTCCAAATTTGAATCATTGCAAAAACTTTGTTTGCCCAAGTTTGTCCTCTTTAGATCTCTCATTAGTAAGTACATCTTAGGATCATTTAGTGCATATCATTTGGCATCTCCCTTTAGTGTCACACCAGTTGCATTCACAAGCCTTTAGTCTTATTTGCATTCATAGCATCCTTTAAAAATCCAAAAAGAAACCAAAAACATAGTCTCATACTTAGATCATTCTCTCCATCATCCCAAGTTGAGCAAAACTTTGTATGGTTGAAACTAGACTACAGAAAAAGAAACGACTTATGGATTCTTTTAGACAAGACCACAACTTTCTTGAGTTCACAACTGGCATGGACTCATTTCCCAATACCATGAATAATCTTTGTTTTGACATGGAAAATTCCACAATCAATCCTTTTAGTGAGATGAACATACCATCATCTCCCTCACATATTTTTGAACCATTTATCTGACAGGATCAAAATGGGGATGTCTTTGAAGAAGACATATTAGTTGTCGCTCAACATCCAAAAGTTGTTGCTTTTGTAGAAGAAGTAGTCTTAAATGACTCTTCCTAGCTATGCTCCTTGACCAAGGGGCTAAGTTACCAAAGGGATTTGACCTTAACACTCTTAGAGCAACTTCTCCCACTCCACTATCACACAATTCCTCCATGGGAGCTTCTTCACAAAATGTCATCAACACACTCAATTCTACCTCCCTTGGTCATACCACTACCACAACCAACACAACATCTATTGGGGGATCATCTTCCCAAACCAACACCACATCACAATCCATCCCCCAACAAACATCCACCATTCCTTCACAAACAATGGGGGCAACCACATCAAACCTCTTTGGAACTACATCTAGTTCCATGAGTACATCAGCAAACCTATTATTAGGTTCTTCAGGTGCCATGGAAACTAACTCATCTAATCCTTTCGGGAGAAATAAATGAAGAGTTACCATACCAAGCACCTAACCCACTTCCTCACAGGTTAATACCAACATTCCTATCACTCAAACCACCAACATTCCTCAAGGCCACAATCTCTTATTTGGTCAAGGCAATCAAGGCACTCAATCATTCACTCCATTTGGGCATCAACAAGCTCAAAATCAACAAGGCCATCATTCTTTCACTTCATTTGGACATCAACAAAGTCAAAACCAGCAAGGTTCTAACATCCAGTCCAACATGGCAGGATATCACATCCCCACTTACGCCTCTCAAGTCCATATGTAGCAGCATATCCCTCATCAAAACGTTCATTTCCAACAACCGCCTAATCACAACACTCAGTTTGCTCACAGGCAACCCACTCAAAATCAACACATCTCATCTCAATAGTTGGGGACTCAAGCTGCCCCTATCACCAACATAGGTGATGCTACCAACCATCCCATGGTGGAAGCACTCACACACCAACTCGCTTCTCTTCAAACACAAGTGGAGACCTTGCAACAATCCAATAAAAAGTCATACATGTCACATGACTTGTGTCCATATCCATTTGAAACAACCTTGTATATGCCACCATTTCCTCATGGATATGTAGTCCCTCATTTTCCCAAGTATAAAGGCAAAACAAATCCCCTTTAACACATAAGGGAATTCACCACTAGTTGTATCGACATTGCTTACGAGCAAACTTATCTCATGAGACTCTTCTCTAGAAGTCTTTGAGGTCATGCACTAGAATGGTTCTCACTTTTGCCTCAGGGAATAAAAACATGGGACGAATTGGCAAACAAGTTTGTCGAAAACTATGCTTACAATATTGACACAGACATTGACATCACCTCCTAATGCAAACTTACCCAAGAGGATGCAGGAGAGACTTTCATTCCATTCTTTCAAAGATGGAGAACCTTAGCAAGCAGATGTCTGTAGAAATACCTGAAAAGGAGAAAGTAACCATGTTTGTACAAAATCTCCTTGGACCACTAAGGTATGGATTACAAGTCCATTATCGCACCCCTTTTGTTGACCTTGTTGAAAAGGGTGTTCAACTGGAAAAAGCCTTGATTGCAAAAGGTGAATTGAAATATGGTGGCGAAACCATCAACACCACCACCAATAATAACCCAAGTAGTTCAAACGACAAAAACAAATACTGGGTTAAGAACAAGCACATCACAAATGACGGTGTAGTTGATGCAAAAACCGTCAATGCAACAGGTCATGTACTCACAATCAAAGGAGTACACAATCAAAACGCACCTGTAACTACACCAACACCAACTGCCAACGCTATCCAAAACAATCATGTACAATCGAATCAAAGGCAGTTGCGTCAACCACGACAATTCCAAAAACGTACATACACCCCTTTGGGTGAACCTATCGAAACTGTCTTAAAGAAACTTCTCCAAAACGGTGTCATAACACTGGAAGAGCCGAAACCGTATGACCCTGGTCAATTCAAGCCGTCATGGTGGGATGACAATTCATTTTGTGATTACCACCGTGCCAAAGGGCACAAAACATCCTCTTGTCACCAATTGCGAAATTTGGTGCAAGACCTCATAGAGAACCACACCATTGAGTTGGGTGGTCAATCTTTTACATCCAATGTAGATCATACCATACACAAGAACCCACTGCAAGATCATGGTAAGGCTTCCGCATCTGGCACCAAGCATACAAACAACCAAGCCAACCACATTCATCCGGCTTATAATACTACTCGCCTTGCATACAGTTATCCTGATGGCACTATTATTACCAATCTTCGCGCTGCTAATGAAGATGAATCTGTTAATACCATCAACATCAAAAGAGCCCCATAATGCAATGTGAAAATGTGTAAAGGCAAGGTCACTATCCTGGGTCCTTCTGCCCGTCAACCAAAGATCACCATACCCGGTCCATCCACTAGACAATCCACCCCAAAACCGGAGTTCAACATTGTTGACAAGTTAAATAAAACACCTTCTCAAATATCCATTCTTGAACTACTTCGTATTTCACCCGTGCATAAGGCCATCCTCGATAAAGTACTGCAAGAGTCATCCGTCCCAACCAATATCGATGTCAACCACTTTGAGACTATGGTCGGATACTTGAATTCACCTCACCACATCACCTTTTTAGACAGCGATTATTCCTCACCCAAGCCATCACATAACGATGCCCTCCACATTGAAGTCTTTGTCCACAAGCATAAGGTTAGACGAGTTCTAGTAGATGGCGGAGCAGGATTGAACATCTGCTCTCTGAAATTGGTCAAAGCTCTTGGTTTTTCTGAGGCATGTGTAGATGCTAGCAAAAGCATCGTCATCAAAGCATATGATGATGAACGCACTTCTAAAGGCATTATTGCAATTCCACTCCAAGTGGGACCGGTCATCATAGATACCACATGCTAGGTCCTGGATCATGATATCCACTATAATATATTACTTGGTCACCCTTAGATTCACGCTTTAAAGGAAATTCCATCCACATACCACCAGTGCCTCAAATTCCCTTTTGATGGAACCGAGATCAAAATCCCCAGAGATCTTGATACGTTCCAATACTGCACCAACCTGCGAGCCACTACTGAGTACCAAGTACCCATCAATCGGGAGGCCTCATCTTCCACCACATCCAAATACGTTGACCCATCAACACTCACGAAATCGTCCATTCCATCACCTTCTACCACACCATCTTCATCGACGTCCATCCCAAGTAAAAACTTTCAGATCCAGGACCTTGGTTGTGGAGAGTTCAAATTGAACACGGCTTACTGTATAACCACAATACCGAAGCCACCAAAAGTCTACGGTAGACCTTGTTTTGCAATTGAGCCCAAAGTAACTTTCAACGTTCCACCAAAAAGTGTTTTTACACGGTGGGGCGATATGGGTAATGAAGTCATTATTGACATGGATAACTAGATCTACAAAGACCCAATAGAGTTATCTCCACTACCGCTACATCTCTATGGCAAAGGATATGATATATGCAAAGCCTAAGGTTTCGATGGCACAAGCGGCCTTGGAAAGAACAGTAATGGAAGAAGGGAACCTATCATCATAACGGCAAGACCACGATACATAGGGCTAGGGTTCGACCAACTCAGAACTGACGATCAATGTATCTATGAATTTTCAAGTAAGGATGTAATGGCAACAGAAAGTGTCAGGACAAGCGAAGAATCCCTAACCGAAACAGACTCAAATGAATGGGAATGGGATCTGACAAAACCATCAGTGACTATGACATTGATGAACTATTCTTGGAACCTGGCCAACCTTCCTTTGAAGAACGATTCCGCCAACAATATAACATTGACCCTATTGACCGACATTCTAAAGACAAGAAATGGGTAAGCATTCCTTGGAATCCAGAGGAACACAACGTGTCATCAGCAATACCTGAATCACCCCACCCCATTCCTGAGCCCACCCATATCTGAGCCCATTATCCATACTTCTGAAATACCTACCACTAGTCACGATGTTGATAATTTCATCCCATATTATGATTTTGAATTTGATTTATCTGACTCAGAGTATGGACCATCCATTGCATCAGACACAGAAGTGGAAATTGACAACTTTTCCTTTACACTTGAGGCATCAATTTTCACACTTTCCGCATCATCCCCATCCTTACCAACACTGACGATGGAATCCCCCTTGTGTACCCACAACTAATCGACTAGGACCAACAAGATCCACCAGTGATGGACATATTTCAGAATGATAAGGCAATTGCAGAATTCATGGGACTAAGAGATGGTATTCCATGGGGAGATCACAAAACAAGATTCTCCATTGATCTAGATTGTGCAGCTTACTTCGGGGAGATTGTGCAATCCTCCAGTCGCAAAAATACAAAAAATAAAAAGGAAAAAGAAATGCCTTTAGGTGAAAACCGCAAGGCACCTTCTGGCAGTAAAATAGTAAAAACAAAGGACACATCTGAAGGTGAAAACCTCTCTGAGGTGCCTAAGGATGGAGGATTGGACTTTCTCCCCATAACATAGGAAAAATCATCCATGCTCATTGAGGATACAACAAAAGTTAACATAGCTACACCAGAGAATCCCAAAATGATTCTCTTGGCTGCATCATTATCAGATGAAGAAAAACCTGAATTTAAATAGTTCTTCACAGAGAGAAAAGTTAACTTCACATGGTCATATGTTGACATGCCAGGCCTGGATCCTGAATTGGTTCTACATCATCTTCCTTTAATCCCAGGAATCAATCCAGTTAAACAAAAATTGCACAAAATGCATCCATAGATTGCATTACTTGTCAAAGCTGAACTAAAAAAGTTACTGGATGCTGAGTTCATAAGGTCGATAGACTATGCTGATTGGATATCCAATATTGTTCTTGTTACAAAGCCGAATGGACAAATCCGTATCTGCACAAATTTTAGAGATTTGAACAAGGCTTGCCCAAAGGATGACTTCCCCCTACCAAATATAGACATGATTGTTGACCTCACGGCAGGATATGAGATGCTATCTCTCATGGATGATTTCTCCGGCTACAACCAAATTAGAATTGCAATAGAAGATCAACATAAAACAACATTCACTTGTCCTTGGGGAACATACTGTTCGAATGTCATGCCTTTTGGCCTAAAGAATGCAGGTACTACATATTAGAGGGCTATGACAACAATCTTCCATGACATGATGCATATTCTAATGGAAGATTATGTGGATGACCTATTAGAAAAATATTTCACAAGAAAAGATCATCTCAAAGTCTTAGACAAAATCTTTAGATGGCTTGAGGATTAAAAGGTTAGATTGAACCCGAAGAAGTGTGTTTTTGGGGTCACTTCAGGCAAGCTGCTAGGATACATAGTTTCAAGACGAGGCATTGAGGTTGACCCAACAAAGGTAAAAGAAATTCTAGACATGCCTCCACCAAAGGGAATCAGTGAGTTGCACACACTTCAGGGTGGATTACAGTCTATTCGCTATTTCATTGCACAGTTGGTGGAAAAGTGTCAACCATTCCAATATCTACTATGCAAAAGCATTTCGTTTGTATGGACAGATAAGTGCAACATAGCCTTTGACCAAATAAAAGAATATCTGTTGACACTGCCAGTGTTGATGCCGCCTATTGAGGGAAAACCTTTAACCTATATGTCTCTGCAACAACAAATGCATTGGGGGAATTATTGGCGCAAAATGACCATGAAGAGAAAGAAAGAGCCATATATTATATCAGTCGCACACTAATTGGATATGAGCTCAATTACACAACCATTGAAAGGGCATGCCTTGCAGTTGTCTTTGTGGCACAGAAACTTAGACACTATATGCTGAGCCATCAAACACATTTAGTGCAAAGATTGACCCATTAAAATATCTTCTGAGTCAAGTAGCATTAACAGGCCGTTTGGCAAAATGGGTCATGATATTAAGCAAATATGACATACAGTATGTGGAACACAAGGCTATAAAAGGTCAAGTCATAGCAGATCAATTGGTTGATGCACCAATCCAGGCCACTCATCCTCTGATAACTGATTTTATGGATGAGTCTATTTTCATGCAGAACCAGCTCTACCATGGAAATTATACTTTGATGGATCCCACACTGGTCACGGCTCAGGAGCTGGCATATTATTTATCACACCACAAGGGGATTCAATTCCTAAATCATTTCAGATTGCTTTCCCTTGTACAAATAATATTTTGGAATACAAGGCATTGGTCACAGGTCTCAAGATAGCAATCAAATGGAAACCTCAGACATTGCTCATATTCGAAGATTCTCAATTGGTCATCAATCAAGTGAATGATGACTATGACACAAAAGATGAGAAGTTGCTTCCCTACAAAAGAATGGTCGATAGTTTCTTGATGTATTTCAATATTATTGCATTTGAACAAATCCCGAGGACACAAAATAAAGCAGTCGATGCAATGGCTACCATTGGATCTCTCCTAGACATCCCTAAGAATGTGTCACAATTTGAATTCTTAGTGGAATAGCTGCTGATGCCTGCATACGATATTCTAGAGTCTGAAATGGTGTGTGAGATTGTTGGTCCCAGTTCACCTTGGTATCAAGACATATACGACTATCTTAAATCCCAAACCCTCCCACCCAACCTGTCTAACAACCAAAGAAAATTTTTTATCCAAAAAGCAGCTAGACATACCATCATCAGTGACACCTTATACCGTCATGGCTTTGACAACACCCTTCTTCGCTGTCTTGACACTGATGAAGCCCAAATGACCTTACGAGAAGTACATGAGGGTATATGTGGATGTCATTCGAGTGGTCCAACCTTAGCTAGGAAATTCACCAGACTAGGATACTACTGGCCAACATTGGAAAAAGATGCTCTTCAATTTGTCAAAACATGTTGGAAATGCCAGGTACATAGTGACCTGATTCATGCACCTACATAGGAATTAAGATCGATCACTTCTCCATGGCCTTTTGCACAATGGGGAGTCGACCTAGTGGGTAAGATCCATCCATCCTCGTCTAATGGCTGTAAATTCATAATCACCGCCACTGAGTATTTTACTAAGTGGATTGAAGCCGTCCCTCTCACTTACATCACCGGTAAGCAAATATCCAAGTTTATCCTGAATTACATCATTTGCCGGTATGGTGTCCCACAATCCATCATCACAGATAATGATAGTCCATTCAAAAATTAGGATGTTCATGAACTCTGTGAGTGATTCCACATCCAGCACCACTTTTCCACCCCATACTACCCACAAGGTAATGGCCAAGTTGAGGCGTCCAATAAAACAATCCTTCACATTTTGAAGAAGACTGTCAATGACACTGGCCGAGATTGGCACCTACAACTCAATCCTGCTTTATGGGCCTATCGTACCAGCATCTGTACCCCCATTGGAGCCACTCCATTTTCCCTGGTCTATGGATCTGAAGCCATATTACCCATCGAGGTCGAAATTCCTTCTCTCTGAGTCTCTTTGAAAGGAATGATTAATGATGAAGAATACAAACATACTCGTCTCCATGAGCTAGAAATGCTACAAGAAAGACAACAAAATGCCTTAAATCACTTACAGGCATATCAAAATCATCTCTATTGAAGTTACAACAAAAGAGTAATGGTGAGAAAGTTTGAAATCGGTGACTTGGTTCTCATGCAGAACCCCATAAATCAGGCGGACCATGAAAAGCCTGGTAAGTTTGAGGCTAATTGCCTTGGTCCTTATATCATTACTGCCGCATTTGGTTCCGGAGCTTATCAGTTGGCCACACTTGATGGAGAACAGTTGACAGAACCTATCAGCAATTTACATCTGAGAAATTTCTACACATAGCATCAGAAAGCTGAGCTGAAAACCTACAAAATACAAAAACAAAATTTGAAAAATAGAAAGAAAATCGTCCCTTGATGAAAACCTGACAAACAGGCATCTTGGTGACACAAAAAAATTAAAAAATGGCAAAAATAGTAAAAGGAAATGAATTCATCCAATAGTGAAAACTTGGCAAACAGGCACTTTGGATAAGTACCATGGTTAAAACCTGGAAAATAGGCGCCATGCATAGTTGATCATTGCTTCACCATCTACTGTTACTCAAATCAACCTTTACCCATTTGTCATAATCACAAAGGCCTGACACGTTCATGACATCTGTCCTAAGTCCTGTCAATTCTGACCATGGTTAACATTTGGTTGACATCATTCCTTGCATATCCTTGCCTTTACCTTGCATCTACCTATCTCCATATCATTGAACTTGGGTATTCTCCGACCTGTCTGGGGGAAAGAACTTTATCATGTAACTGTAGTGGGTACCACATATGATCCTGCATTCTCAAAATGTCCTGAAAAAATCATAAAAATCTTAAAAAGTCCTGAAAAAATCCTAAAAATTTGAATAAGTCTTGAAAAAATCATAAAAATTTGAAAAAGTCTTGAAAAAATACCTAAAAATCAGAAAGCGTCCTGAGAAAATACAAAAACATCCAAATCAATGTCAAAATCCCAAAATCAGAGTCGAAGTCAATCTCAATCTAATCAATTCAATCGATCACGTCATTCAATCTTCATCCTCATCCAAACTACGTTGTCTCTGCGCATTTGCTACGTAGGCAAGATTCATCTTTGAATCCCTGAGACATTAGGTCAGTCCTTCTAGGTTTGTCACAAAATAGGCCATGATTCAAACTTCTGTCCTTTGGAGAATTTCATTGGTTGTGTCAAACTACGAGGTCTCTGAGTGCATGACGTAGGCAAGGCCATCAATCGATGGACCCCCGAGGCTGCACTAGGTCAGTCCATTAGGGTTCATGGAAATACACATTCACACATGGAAAACTATCTTTGAATCAAGCAAATCTTCTGTCAATCTTGAACTATCAGTCTATCGAAAATCTATTTTGTCAAACACTTTCAGTCAATTCAGCATGTCAGCAGTAACATGTAGTCAAAATCATATCAAGGCAATTTATCATGGCAAAACTTTGGCTTCTTCTTCAGATGTGTCCTTCTGAAAAGAAACTCTCATCACTTCTTTATGCTTTTGGATGTGTCCTTCCTAAGCATCATCATCATCATCTGGCATTTTGATAGATTCTCCTAACTTCGAGAATCGATCTCCTAGATATCAACATCATTCAGGATGTGTTCTTCCCGAATTTGATATCGCTTGACATTTGACAAACATCTGACATTAAAACACCTGGAAAACTTTTTTTTTCTATCTTTTGATGATTATCATGATATTAGTTCCTTATGTCCTAGGAACCACGACATATCATGATGATTATCCTTGTCTGCTTATCACTCTACTATTAGTTTCTCCAAGATGTCCTGACTTCAGGATGTAGAGAAGCAATGACGTAGTATGAGGATTTTACTGTCTATTTTTACTATCATGTGGCTAGTTTCTCAAGGATGTCCTATCATCAGGATTTAGAGAAACAACGACGTCTCATGATAATTCTGGTTTTTCTGGCGGTTTGTCATGATAAAGCGACTAGGGGAAATTTTGTTCCTTGCATAAGTCATGATCATCCTTTGTATGTGACTGTTGATCTACGTGATGGTTCGACCTTGCACACTATTGATCTATGTCATATCATAGTGTTTGTTGACCATCATGACATTTTCACCCAATGATGATTAAAGAGCAACAACTAGAATAGCACTATAGCAAAGCTTTGAAGGATTTTTAATTTATGCACTAACATGCATATCTTTCTTCACACTAACATTGCTCTTCGCCTTCTTTTCTCTCATCCTCTGATGATATCCTGTGACATACAAAAAAAAATTACATGAGCATTTCATATTCACATCTGCATATATCAAATACCATAATTCACATTGCATAAATGCTATCATTTACATCCATTCATAAGACCATCATTTGCATCAACATATAAGCATCATAAAGAAACATTTGCATTAATATATAGGAATCACATCATCATCACATTAATGCATACATAACCACATCCATAATGGCATTCATAAATATAAGCATAATACCCATACATATCATAAGCATCTCATAAAACATTAGAATACCATAACACACAATATCATATAGGCCACATCAAAAACCGCATCGCATATATATATAAATCTCAGAAATAATGTCATGTCACAGGATAGAGCCATATAAACATCCCAAAAATTGAGCTCGCAAGCTTGAACATCAAAATATACAAATGTCTAAACAAGCAAGTCCTAGGATGGTCCTCCTCTGTCACGTGGAGGTGAACTGGGAGGTGATTGCGGCTGAGTCATAAGGTGAAGAGTGAGCTGAATGGGTGTCCTCTCCTGTGTCTGACTCTATGATCCTGAGGGATTAGTAATGGGAGGCTGAATCTGCTCTGTCTGCTGCCCTGAAGACACTGACCTGTGACCATGCTTTGACCGGTGACCATGCTCTAATCTGTGGTTGTGCCCTAATGAATGCCTATGAGAACTATGAGACCGGTGACCTGACGACTGCCCTGATGAAGTGGACCCCCCAACACTGGTGTAACTACTGCTATGAGACCTGTTGTTGTGTGTCCAATTTCCACTACCTGTCCTGTTGTGGGATCAGGACAACCCTAGGTCCCGTCTATCTGGGGGGACAACCTGCTCATATAATGCCCTGTACTGGCCCCTGCTCTCTGCTACCCTGGCCAGCTCCTGGGCCATATCTCCTATCGACCTAGAGCATAACTCTGCAAACTCTGAAACCCATCGCTCTAACTCCTGCCACTGAATGATGGAATAATCTCTCTCAACTTGAGTGACCTCCAACTCCGTTGCCAAGGCCTTGTTCTGAGACAAGGCCGTGTCGAGTCTTCTCTGTAAGTCAATGATCCATTGATCAATAGTAGCATCAGCAAGCAAAATGGGTGATCTGTCACCCTCATCATCTTCGGAGATCATGCGCTCCCACAGTCTTCGATCTATCTCATCCTCCTCCTCATCCTCCTCCTCATCTCTCTCCCCCTCAGCCTGGACCTCCTCCACATCTATTTCAAGAGGGTGTCCCCCAACAAGTGGATCTTCCTCCACTCGCTCCTCCACTACCACCTCTCCCTCCACTCGCTCCTCCGCCACCACAACCACCTCCTCCTCAAACACCACCTCCACCTCCTCCTCAAACACCACCTCCACCTCCTCCTCATCACCTTTGACCTCATCAGCCCTCACCTCTATCTCTCTCTCCTCCCCCTCCTCTCGAATGGGTGATAATGGTACAGGGTGATCCCACAATAGTGGTTTACAATTTTTGGGCAAACTGCACACTGCAATTATTATTTTGAACTAAATCTTCATATTTGGGAACCTATAGCGACTAAACCATGAGGAATTTGAAGATGATGAAAACTAGAGTCTCATCACATTTTGTCTATAGATTCTAAAAATATTTTTTTCAAAATTTTTGGAATTAGATTGCACTTTTTTTTCCATCTCCCATGAAAACTGGTTTTTTTTCAGGAAACAACATTTTTAAAAAGTGACGCTCACCGTATACAACATAACTTTTTTTCTTTAAAGGATAAAATTCTAATTTTTGTAAATTTAGATTTGTAACTACGGTATCTAGCACTTGCATTTGGTCTCATAGATTTTTATTGAATATTTTTTTCTTAATCAAGTTTTGAAGTCAAACCAATTGCAATTCAGACATAGGCGGACTCTATACAACATAACTTTTTATGTATGTATCAAAATTCATTTTTTCTTTTTTTAATGGATCAAAGACAGCAATACCCAGCCTCAGCATATTTTTAAAAATTTTATTTTGATAATCTGCTATTTTTCCACATGTGCAGACCAAAGAGCTTCATTTTCGGTGAAAAACCTATGTTTAATAAAACTAAAAAATAAAATACATAATAAAACCAAAACATATTAAAATTTAATTCATTGGATAGCTCGTTCTGAGGACTACCATTTTCTAGCTAGGTTTCTGAAGTCTTCTGCATTTTCATTTTCAAATTGAGCTTCGAAAGATAATTTTTTACAAAAAAAAAAAAATTTTTTGGGAGATTGGGAAATAAGGGTGTTCGGCCGAACCTATGTTCAGCCAAACCCCTTTAAAATAATCTGTGAAAATGACAGAGAAGGTTTTGTTTTTTGTTTTAATCTGTGTTAAGGGGGTTCGGCCGAACTCTTTATTTTATTAGTAAAATGCATAAGTCAATGGGGTTCGGCCGAACCCACATAAAGGTTCAGTCGAACACTTGGGTTCAGCCGAACCCCTTCACTTTGTGAAAAAGGGAAAATCAAGTTTTCCCTTCCTCCACAAAAGTGTTCACCACTTCTGTGGGTTCACCCTACACCACCCACTCTCTGCCTCACTCTCCTGGGTTGCCTCTGCCCTCGGTCATCTCTCCTCCTCCTGGCACCCCTGCCATCTCCCCCACCTCTGTTGTCGCCTCCACCTCCTCTACCTCCCCCACCCCCTTCGTCTCCCCTATCTCAACCTCCGGCCCTACCTCCATCTCTGCCCCTGGCACCTCTTCCATCTCTCCCTCCATCTCTGCCACCCCGCCCTCTCCTCAGAATACGTGGAATGACTGATCTGCGATCTATCGGCAGTGGACCATCCAAATTTGTCAAAGGGATGGGCCTGTGAACCTACCACCAAGTGTCAAAATCGACAGACGTCCCTGGATCTGCTGGACCCCCTCTCCATGCCCACTGAACTGCCACCAAGCTATCTACCTGCTGCTTTACCACGGTCACTAATATGGGTGGCCCCCACATGGTCTCCTTGGAAGACCGAGCATACTCTGCTATGCCTACTGGCACAATCTGTTGCTCCCCAAACTGTCATAGTACCCATTGGGATAGGTACATCTCAATGATCCATTGTGTCTGTACCGTATGGCCAATAAGGTACCGAAGTTGTCTGCCAAAGGACAAGTGGCCATCCTCATCTGCCCACTAGGCACAATCCCTATAAGGTCTCCAAACAAAAGTGATCATTGTGTCAATCCGATGATGCCAGTACCCGATATCTCCAACACGAGTCTAGCTAATTGATCCTGCATATAGATAAATGTATGGCATCCCATCTCCCAACTGTTGCATCTGTACTAGCAGTCGAAAAATGAGAATACGCTCCCATACCCAAATCATGAGTAGGGTGGTCCTGCAGCTGATACTGTGCCCCTGGAGATAGACAACCTCATGTAACTGGTGGTACAACATGGCCAATAACCATGGCCCCCAAGTGAACACAGTCCCCTGTAATTGCATGCAAACAAGAACATCCCCCCATCCAATGGGAAATCTGTGACCACGGTGATCAAGGTCATGGGTATGGCATCAAACCTGGAAAATCGGTCGGCTACAACATCCCAACCGATCTCGTAACCGTCTAGAGCTAACTGTGCACCATCGACACCCTCATACCTCTCTATCAAGACCTGTTGCCCTCGATGTGGATCATAGACCACCCTTTCTCCATTAATCGAAATGCGGAGAATGCGGTAAACATCCTCCAAAGTCACAGTCGCCTCTCCAATAGGCAGGTGGAACGAGCAGGTCTCAGAATGCCACCTCTCGCAAAGAGTTGTTAGCAAACCTCTATTTTCCTAAATAACAGGCATGTAAATAACATGGTATAGGCCTACGGCTATCAATCGCTATCTCTGTCTATCACTGAGACGATCTCTAAAAGCATACGTCGCTGGTCGGAACTCTCGTGTATAGATGGGCACAAGCCGACTCTACACAAGGAAAGGTCGAGGATTACAACATATTGAGAAGCATTATGGAAAGTTTTATACTACTGGCAAGTCAAGGGTACATAAAAGTTAATCTCGGCACAAGTCAACAAAAGTCAACTCTAGTCAACAGCAATTGCATCACGTTGACTGCAAATGCGTCGCAACCAGTTAATTGTGACTCGACGCATTACGAATGCGTTGCAATATTTCAAATGCGTCATTCTAAATATCAGTTACGCGATCGAACAACAAATGCATCATTAGGCTTGTCAATTGCATTACACATTTTCAATGCGTCGCAAATTTATCAAATGCATTGCAAATGAGTCAAATGTGTCGCAAATCTATCAATTCCATTGCAAAATGGTGATTGCGTCATTCACCATCGCAAATGCGCAATCGCACAAAAACCTAGTCTACCTGTTGCACTTGCGTCACGACATAATCAAATGCGGTGAACGTGCAAGCATTTGCGGCTTACTTGACGATATTTATGTCGCACCGCATTTGTTTTCCCCCCATTAAACCCTAATAAATGCAATAAATTTAAAATTTGACAAGTGGGATAGGGTACTTACCGGTGCCTCTGCGCCCTCAGGTCGTTGGAATGTGCACACACGGTATCCACGGTGTGTAGTCATCGGAATCACCATCATCTCTCAAAGCTCTGATTTCTAAAATTTCTATATGCAAAATGAGAAAATGACATTTGGATTGACCTTTTCAACCTATTTATAGGCTAAAAATTAGGGTTTTGACCTAGTAGGTCCCACCGGAGGCTCATTTGACAACCTTTGACCGGCATTTTGGCTACCCTAACATTCTCCGTTTCTAAATCGGATCACACCATCACCTTTCTTGTCATTAATTTGACTATTCGGGATATTTTCCAAATCTTTCTGACCTTGGGTCTAAATTCAAAAATTTTCCCGAGGGGGCATAGGCACTCCATACCTCCGCTGGGGCATATTCTGGACTTGTTTAATTTGCCACAATGCGACAAACTGCATTATGACAAAGAGGGGCAAATGTAGACACATAAAAATAACCAAGACCTGCAAGCACTATTTTACCACTTTTCGTCATGACATGATTATAACATTTTAATTATGTTTCTAACCCACATTCAACTATTAATTAAATAATGTATAATTATTTAATTAATTCATAATCTCTCATTCTTCATGATTATTAAATAAATAAATCTTATTTATTTATCTAATATATCCCTAATTATCAAAGTCTTCTTGCAATTAAATAAAATCTTATTTAGTTAATTAATCCTTATCATTAATGTCCTCCTAATTATTAAATTAATATATTTTAATATATCTATTTAATATGTCACTAATTCCTAAATCCTCTCTTAATTAAATAAATTCATTAATTTATTTAATTAATTAAATACTTCTTCTAAATTAAATAATTATTTTTAATTATTTAATTAAGGCGTGTGACACTTTTATTCACACATACTTAACTGATTCTTCATTTAGTAATTAATTTCAAAAATCAATTACTTGTTATCTCACAGAATCCCTATTTTGAATTAATTTAATTCAAAATAGAAGTATTCTTCTACAAATCAAGTAATTTCTAAAATTACCGATTTTCTAAAATCCCATCCTCTTGTCTTCTGATTTTTTACTAATTTCATCTCCACTGTCATATTCAGTCTTGATTTAATTCATTTAATTAAATCTTATTCACACATATGGGTATTTTTCCCTAACCCTAATTAAGAGTTGCCTTATTGAATCTTGACCTTTGATTCTAAGGCATTCCTTAAAGCTCTCATCTTGTCTGTTCGTTCAAGATTTGCATTTTCTATAAAATGACAATCTTGATCTCATTTTGGGATCCGATCATTGCTTAAGTTATTCTTACTATAGGCATTTCACTTCATATCTTAAGCTTTTATGTTAATCATTGCTTGCATATTAGGATCTATATTCTAGTTGCATAGTTATATACATTTTCATAAATCCTTCAAAGGCTTAGCTAGGGCTAGACAAATAGTAACTTGCTCACAAAGCCTGAGGGCATCATACTATTATAGCAGGCTTGAGAAGGTACAATAGAAGTCAAACATGGAGCAGTAGGAATGGGTGAGATCCTTCTTGTTATTAAATTCATTTATTTACTTCCAATGCATTCTATTGTATAATGTTTTCATTAACTTGCAGGTACCACTAATCAGTTGTTGATGTTTGCAGGAATTTAACGTCATTACACCCCTCAACCCTTAAACCCTAATCCCTCAACCCCTATACCCTCTTAATCCCTCAACCCCTAAACCTTAATCGCTCAGCCCCTATACCCTCTTAATCCCTCAACCCATCAACCCTCAACCCCTAATCCCTCAACCCCTATACCCTATTAATCTCTCAACCCTCAACCCTTAAACCCTAATCCCTCAAACCCTATATGCTCTTAATCCCTCAACCCTTAACCCTCAACCCTTATACCCTAATTCGAAAACCCCTATAACCTCTTAATTCCTCAACCCCTCTACCCTCTACCCTTAAACCCTAATCCCTCAACCCCTATACACTCTTAATCCCTCAACCCTTAACCCTCAATCCTTAAACCCTAATACCTTGACCCTTATACCCTCTTAATCACTCAACCCTCAACCCTTAAATCCTAATCCATCAACCCCTATACCCTCAACACTCAACCCTTAAACTATAATCACTCAACCCCTATACGCTCTTAATCCCTCAACCCTTAGCCCTAAACCCTTAAACCCTAATCCCTCAACCCCTATACCCTCTTAATCCCTCAACCCTCAACCCTTAACCCATAAGCCCTAATCCCTCAACCCTTATACCCTCTTCATCCCTCAACCCTCAACCCTCAACCCTTAAACCCTAACCCCTCAACCCCTATAATCTCTTAATCACTCACCCTCAACCCTCAACCCTCAACACTTAAACCCTAATCCCTCAACCCCTATACCCTGTTAATCCCTCAACCCCTATACCCTCATAATCCCTCTACCCTCTACTTTCTACCTTCTACCCTTAAACCCTAATCCCTCAACCCCTATATGCTCTTAATCCCTCAACCCTCAACCCTTAACCCTTATACCCTAATCCTTCAACCCCTATACCCTCTTAATCCCTCAACCCCTCTACCCTTTACCCTTAAGCCCTAATCCCTCAACCCCTATACCCTCTTAATCCCTCAACCCTTAACCCTCAACCCTTATACCCTAATCCTCCAACCCCTATACCCTCGTAATCACTCAATCCTCAACCCTTAGACCCTAATCCCTCAACCACTATACCCTCTTAAAATTCAACCCTCAACCCTTAAACCCTAATCCCTCAACCCCTATACCCTCTTAATCCCTCAACCCTCAACTGTCAAACCTTAAACCCTAATCCCTCAACCCCTATACCCTCTTAATCCCTCAACCCCTCTACCCTCTACCCTCAACACCCCCTTCTCTCTCTCAACCCTACACCATCTACCCTTAAATCATAAATCATAATCGCTAAACCCTAAACCCTCTACCCTTAACCCTTAATCCATAAACCCTAAACCCTAAACGATCTACCCTCTACCCTTAAACCCTAAACCCTAAACCATCAACCCTCTACCCTTAACCAAGTTAAACCCTAAACCCTAAACCCTCTATCCTATACCCTTAACCCTCTACCCTCTACCCTCAACACCCTCGTCTCTCTCTCATCCCTACACCATCTACCCTTAAATTGTAAATCGTAATCCATAAAACCTAAACCCTCTACCCTTAACCCTAAACCCTAAGCCCTCTACCCTCTACCCTCAACCCTCAACCCTTAAACCCTAAACCCTAAACCCTCTACCCTTAATAAGGTTAAACCCTAAACCCTTAAACCCTCTACCCTTAAACCATAAATCATAATCCCTAAACCCTCTACCCTCAACCCTTAATCCCTAAACCCTAAAACCTAAACCATCTACTTGAGAGAGAGGGAGAGGTGGTGGGAGGGACATACTTGAGAGAGAGGGAGAGGGAGAGAGGGAGTGAGAGAGGGAGGGAGTGGAAGAGAGATAGAGGGAGTGACTGTGAGAGGGAGAGGGGGTAGGAGGGGGAGACTTGACAAAGAGAGAGAGGGAGAAGGGGTAGGATGAAGATACTTGAGAGAGAGAAAGAGGGAGAGGGGTGGGAGGGAGAGACCTAAGAGAGAGGGAGAGAAAAAGTGGGAGAGAGATAGAGGGAGTGAGAGAGAGGGAGTGGGAGAGAGAGGGAGAGATGTCGAGAGAGAGAGGAGGGGAGGGAGAGGGAGATAGGGTGGGAGGGAGACACTTGAGAGAGAAGGAGAGGGAGGCAAAGTGGGAGAGATGGGGTGGGAAGGAGAGACCTAGGAGAGTAGGAGAGAGAGGAGGATAGGAGGGACGGGGACGAGTGAGAGAGAGAGACCTGAGACGAGAGGTCAAAGGAGAGGAGACCGAGAGGAGTACTTGGGATAGAGGGATTGGAGAGATATGTAGGGATTGAGAGAGAGATAGAGAGAGGGGGTGGGGGGAGATACCTGAGAGAGAGGGAGAGAGAGAGAGAGGGAGGGGGTGGGAGGAAGATACCTAAGAGAGAAGGAGAGTGAGACAAAGAGAGGGGTGGGAAGGAGAGACCCAGGAGAGCAGGAGAGAGGGAGGGGATGAGGGATGGGAGAGATACAAGGAGTGAGAGAGAGAGAGAGAGACTTGAGAAATGGAGAGGGGGTCAGAGGGAGAGGGAGTACTCTGGGGAGAGGGAGTACTCGAGATAGAAGGATTGGAGAGAGATGGAGGGAGTGAGAGAGAGATAGAGAGAGACAGGGGATGGGGGGAGATACCTGAGAGAGAGGGATGGGGTGGGAGGGAGATACCTAAGAGAGAGGGAGAGAGATAGAGGGAGTGAGAGAGAGAGGATGTGGGAGAGAGATAGAGGGAGTGAGTGAGAGAGACAAAGAGAGACCTGATAGAGGGAGAGGGGGTAGAAGGGAGACACTTGAGAGAGAGAGAGAGGGAGGGAGAGGGGGTGGGAGGGAGACACTTGAGAGAGAGGGAGAGGGAGAGAGTGGCAGAGAGATAAAGGGCATGAGAGAGAGAGGAAGAGGTGGTGGGAGGGAGATAATTGAGAGAGATGGAGAGGTAGAGGGAGTGAGATAGAGGGAGTGAGATAGGGAGAGAGTGGAAGAGAGATAGAGGGAGTGACTGTGAGAGGAAGAGGGGGTAGGAGGGGGATACTTGAGAGAGAGAGAGAGGGGTGGGAGGGAGAGACCTGAGAGAGAGGGAGAGAGACAGAGTGGGAGAGAGTGGGAGAGAGATAGAGGGACTGACATAGAGGGAGTGTGTGTGTGTGTGTGCGATAAACAAAGAGAGGGGGGATGGAGATACCCAAGAGAAAGTGAGCGAGAGAGGGAGATAGATAGAGTGAGTGAGAGAGGAAATGTGAGAGATAGAGGGAGTGAGTGACAAATCTAAGAGAGGGAGAGGGGGTAGGAGGGAGAGACTTGAGAGAGAGAGAGAAAGATAATAACCTAAGGGAGGGAGATGGAGTGAGAGATACAAAATGACCAAAGAGGGAGAGAGAGAGAGGGAGAGTGAGAAATGGGGTTGGAGTGAGATAGATTTATTTAGGTACCTATGTGGGAGAGAAAGATACCTGAGAGAGGGGATTGGATTGAAAGAGTAGTCTAGGTCGTGTTGGAGGGAGTAAGACCTGAGAGAGAGAATTTAGAGGGATAAAGAGTTATCCAATTAGGGTAATGAGTTAGAGAGCATATGAAAGGTAAAACCTCAACTATCCATGGGTATGTGCAGGATCATAATGGAAAAAACAGGCCCTTAAGTGGTGATGAAAATTTAGAAAATCAGAGTTAGGCAACTTGACGTAAAAAAATGAATAAGTTATCTATATTATTTCAAAAATATGTAAGAATAGAATCTGTAGAAAATTGAATGTAGTTTATAAAATACTAGGTTTTTTTTTTTTTTTTTTAAAATCTATTTGGTGAAAATTTGAACTTTCAATGCAGTAGTACTTAAATTTCAAGGAAAAAATAAGTAGTAGGTGTTTGTCTAACCACCCTAACCACAATAAAATGATAATATTTTTTTATAAGATTTTAGATATAAGTAGAGGACTCATGTCCCAATGTGATGCATATTTTTTTGTAATTTTTTTCCAAGTAAATAATTAATTATGATTTTTTTATTACAACTTTAAAAAATATAAAAACTCGTATGTTTGACCACCTTAACTTCCATCAAAACTTCATGAAATTCATTTTTTTTAATCCTATAGTATGTGAAGCATAGAATGTGACACATATTTCAGATTCAAAAAATGTGATACCGTTTGAAAGCTATATATATTTTTCAATTAGCATATCAATTAGGACTTTAGTCGTAATTCAAATAAAAAATGAATAGTAATTATTTGTTAAATTCAAAGTAAAGCATAATTTATATTGGTGGAAAGCTGAAAATATCCTTTAAAAACCCTTTTCGTTTCATGAATTTTGGGTAAAAAACATTCGTTGACCACATGAGCCATCATATCACTTACATATCGCCACTTTTTGGCCCATAATGATCCTGCACATACCCCCATCTACGATCATAAACTGTGCACTCTAAGAATTATCAATGTTGTCAACCAAAGAGAGGGAAAATTCAAGTTTTGTACAAAGCAGGTAATTTGGCGAGCGCCAAATTTGGCATGCACAAAATGACCTGCTTTGGATGTGTTAATTGATAGGATTTGCCAAATTTCCTCATATTTTCGTCTATGCACCCCGTCTCATGTGCAAACCTTTCAATGCAACTATATATAAAAAACATGATAGTGTTAACCTCTCTCTTAGCTATCTAAATATATAATTCTTTTTTTATTTTGATTTAGTTAAGGTTTTGATCCATGACTCCTTTTGTAAATGCCTCTGTTTTTGGTCAAAAACCAACATGTGCTAGTTTTAGGATAGATTTTTACTCGTTCATCAAAACATGAAACAAATTACATTTTTTGAAACTAGACTCCATTCTACACATGATAAAAAAATAAAAAAATTCGATTAGTTTTCAAAAAATTTAGGGGGGAGCATGCTCAAATTTCAGCTTTTCAGGGTGTGTCCACTTTGAAAATTCATAAAATATTATATATTCATTTAAAAAATTATCCGAAAGAAGGAGGATAAAATAAATGGTGTTAGCTAATTTATCACTATTGGAAGTTTTGAAATTCTAAAAAAATGTTAATCAAAAAGGGGGGAGCCCTCAGGCACTATGTTATTTTTTTTATAAAAACAGGACCTGTTTCGCCCCCACCCTTTTTGAGACCCTTAATCTTCATTAATTTCAAAAAAAAATAGTAGCTTAGAAACTAGAATCAGAGCACTTCAACTTTTGTTCTTGTTGCATCTTGAAATTTTGATCGTAACTATCTTCATTTTCTCGTGCAAATCAGATTTTGCTGATTTCAGAAGAAAAAAAAAAGTGGCATCTTAAGAGCCAAAATTGTGTCACAGATTGGTGCACTTACCCATGAATTACTTAAGATTCATCAACCACTTCAACCAAGCTTTGCATCAACAACTACTTCAATTTAGGACAATTGATAACCCTTGTTTGCATACTGATAAATGAAACTTACACTGTACTACACCAAACCAAGTTAGACTTTGAACACATAAAGATAAAAGCATTTTAAAAAACTTCCCAAATCTTCACAATCTGGATCTAAATAGAAGATAAATGTGGAGAAAATACATTTATCCCAAATCATAGAAAATATTACTAAACAACTAGTTCATACATTGGTGAAAATATCTCACACTGTACAATGATCCAAAAATCCCAAATTTTGGATATAGTAACTACCAACAACCATGAGCAATACCCCAAATCCACACAAGCATAGAATCAACATAGAAGAAATGTAGAGCACATCCTAGAGCAAACACTAAATACCTGCAAAACACTATTTTTTGTATTTATCAAAATTTCTCAAAAGCACTTGGAGACCAAGTACCAAAATCATCATTCCATCTCATTACTTCATTCCAATGTAGTTCTAGATATAGCAACATAAAGATAACTCAATGCACTCACAACAGTTCTTCAACATATCAACTATACATGTACAAATAATAAACTTTCTTTATTACAATTTTCTAAATATCCTCAACATGTACAGTCAATACCTAGCTTCCTCTACACATGGTTTACATCATTGAAAACACCAATTAGTTGACACCAATGACAACACTTTATACTTTCAACACTCTTTCCTTTAATATTGTAATTTTCATGTAAATTCACACCATTTTGAGGAACAATATTTTTTGAGTAGAAGCAACCATAACCTGGAAAGTTATGAGATCATCCCTATTCATAAATGGTATTTTAGGTGTGCAAGGAGGTAGGTGAGGTCAAATAGTGAAAGATAAAGGAGTTTTCATATTTTGAAGTTTGGAGATAGCTTATACTTCATTCCTTTTGGATGAGGTGTCAAGGATTAAGGGTGAAAAAGGAATAATAAAACTAAGATATGTGGAATGGTGTATTTTTGAATAAATAATCAATTCAAATAATAAGCTTTAGATTGTCAAGAATCTAGAGTCAAACATACCTTATGATGATTACCTAAATAGAGAGATGGCTAAAATTCTAACTCCAAATTAGTGTTTCTAGTAAGAAGGGTTGGGAGTTAGGGATTCAAGTTAGTAGATAAGGCATGATAGGAAGAAAAACCCCTAAAATATGGAGAATATACTTAGGAAACATTTGGTCGGATGAAAATTATGGATGCTATGGAAAGGGCACTCATGTAGAAGGAAGTTCACAACTCTAACTCATAAAATACATAAGGTAAAAATGAGTTGGGAGTCATGGATCAAGGGAGGTACACATGAGGTATTTAAATTAAGGATGGTCTCAAACTCTAGCATGAAAGAATTAGATAAAAATAATAATTGTGAAGGACTAGGAAATCAAGGGTGAGGGAAAGTGTATTCTATGAAGAGGAAGTCTAATAGTATGATAAGAATAGAGGGAAAATGAAAGGATGGGTAGAGTGGCATAGATCAAGATGGACAATACAAAAAATATAAAAATATGGATACAACATAGAAAATGACCAAAACATAATCTAGAATTAGAAATTTTTAAATCTTTTGTAGATATTATCACATGGGAGATAACATAGGGAAACACTTAGGTATTTTTAACTCACCGTGGTACCAATACTTGAGTACCTTGGATATGTTATCAATGGGGGATTTAATGAGGTTAAGACACAAAAATGAGATGGGACTCAAATAAAAAATATCATTACATAGTTGAGTCCCAACACAACTTAGGTAAAATATAGGAAATCCCCCACAATCACTTTCTCTACTATTCATGTCTTCTTTGCAGTCACTAATACCACCATACTATTGAGTTGTAACCCACTATATTTGCACATTATTTCTACCTCCTTACCCATAGGATTTAAGGTGCCTCACTTTTGAAAAAATAATGGAAAGAGTGACCCACAATTCTATGTATTTATTTTCACAATATTATTCAGTGACTTCATCTTCTCAGATTAGTTGTTAATGAAACTCTTCTGGCAATTGTTGAAAGATATTATAATGGATATTTTTTCTCATTATCAAACCACTCTATTAATTCTTTTGATTAGTTGGTTAACCAATCCTGGTAGAACTTCCAAGCTAGTATTGGTCCCCAAGCCATGTCTACTAACTTGGTGTATCATAAACAAGGTCCTCGTGAAAATGTTATTGACTTACTTTTAGATATCAATATTTATTCTCATAGATTCTATATCGACTACCCAATTTATATGTATAGAATATCTTCATAGGGAACCTTTAGCCTCTAATAATTAGAGATAAGATCTTAGTAATGAGATATCCATCTTTTGTTCACTTATGCATGACCTTACATAATTATTGGTAGACTATTACCTAGTTTGAGGCACTAGCCTAATAGGATCTTGGTATATTATAATGATTCTCTTGTTCATTCAATGACTATAAACAATATAAAAATTATCTAAAATAACACATCTAAAATTATAATTAAAACATTAACCATGACACCTTCTTCAACTATGTTGGCCTAAGTTTCTTCTTTCAAACTAGAAAGTAATTGATAATTCATCAAGTTATCTAAACATCTCTATTCATTTTTGTAATAGCTCCTAAAAATATCTTTGTTAAGTTTCCACCTATTAGACCCTTTGATACCAACCAACTCCTCCCACTTTCTTATGAATTGGAGATATTCTTTGGTTCCATAGGGTTCCTACACATGATATAGAATGATGTTTTTATCTTAAACACATTGGTCAAGACCATATTTATAACACAATCCATATCTCTTCTAAGAATGGAAAATAAACAAATTTATTTCTAAACCAAACTAAAATTTATAAATCCACGTGCAAACCCCTTCCCATAAAATTTTGCAAACTTTTTTGACCTTACCTCCACCAAATGCATGTTAGAAATTGGAATTGATCAACTTTATTCCTCTTCTTGAATATTGTGGGAATGGTGGACATCCAATCTTAAGCATCATGAGAGATATCTATCCATAAACCCATTATTACTTTTTCCTTAACCGACATGTCCATGGAAATATATGATGCATCTCTCTACTTTCCTACTAAAGCTAATGGGGAACCTATTTCTGGTGTTCTCATTGACCCAATTAGCATGGTGAATGTGTCACATAGGATTTCCTATGTGTTCATGATTTTTAAAGAGACAAGTACAAAAAATTATAAGTATTTATATGTACACATATAATGACCTCACATTGCCTATATTAGGTTCCCTTACCCATCCCATTCAAGTGGGACCAAATACCTTGAATATCCCTATTTTTTATCACAAGTTTTGATTTCTTTCATTTAAATCTAGGTCAATAATTGATAACTACAATGAGATTGATCCCCTCTATCATCCATAATTGTATTAGGTTCTTATTTTATAGAGTAGAGTATACAATCCACCATATGGGATTCCATTCTTTAATTTTACATTGTAAGTTATCCTTATACTATTTATGGTTGATCCCCCAAAATTCCTCTCTAGCCTCATGTTGGAATTTTATTCAAACATTATCAAAATATTAATGCAAGATGGATAGATTTGATGATAGGTAATCCTTATTCTTATTTTATAGTTGTTCCGTTTTGGTATCTCATCCTTAAATTGTTTCTCATGTTCCTCATCTCGCCCCTTTGATAACTAGACAAAACTACCCCAAGCTAAGACACCCTCCTCCTCCACAAAATATTTTATAGCATTTAATGGTCACTTTATTTCTCCACCTACTTCTTTTGGTACTAGAGGAATGCCATCCATAGTACATAAACCTCCCCTTCTAGTATCACAACCTTTAATGGTTGCTTCTACTTATTTGGTAGCTCAATGGAAACTTGTGGCATATAATTCTCCCCACCCACCCATGGTTTGTTAGCCTTTAGTAGTTACATCTATTCCTCCACCTATCATTATAATGAGGGAATAAAATTAACTCATATTTGAAGACCCTCCTATTCCATTAGTAGACTCCTTGTCGCATACATAATTAAACTCGCTTGTGTGAGATTACAAGCCTTATAAATGTGTGGTAGTTGAAGCCTAAGTTCCTCAACTAGATACTAGTCCTAAACTCCCTCCTTTGATCAACTCGCCTCTTAACTTAAAACTTCCTTTTGAATCTTCACCTTCCAAACCTCAAAGTGAACCTACACCAACCCCTTCTTCCCCTCCCCCATACCTATATAAATAAAACCCTGGTGTAACACATAAAAATTCATTAGCCCTATTATAGTTCATGATTTTGTAGCCATTTCTAAGTGTTTATTTTCCTATCACATTACAAATATACAAATAACTACTCTTGAGTGAATCTAAATGGCTACCCAACTCCCATTTCTTCTACAATTCCATCTATTTTGAATCTATCTTGTTCTCTCTTGCAATTTTCTTCACTCTCTCTATCAACTTCTCACCTTTTTGAGAATTCTCACAATTATTACCAATATATTGAGCAAAATGCATGAGTATTTTGAAGCATATGTGAAGAATCTAGCATTCTATTGAGTACATGGAAGGTTTCACAACATTTTATAATAGTATTATTTCCTCCATTATTTCACCAATCTTGGGGGGTGATTTGAATTATTATTTTTGTCTAACTTATCCTTCTACTCTTCTTTATCAATATAGAATCCCCGTTATAATCTTTAGCACTTGGGATCTTATATTTTGCGTGTTACCACTCATAATCATTTTGATTCACTACATATGCATTTTTCACTACTCTTTCATTTCTAGAAACACTTATGGTAAAAGTATACACTATATTTATTATTTTTATATATTGATTGTCTATGGAGGTCAAAAGACCAACCTAGGGGTTTGTCAGTTCTTAGCAAGCTCCCGAATAGTCCCCAAAATATATTTTTTTAATTTCTTATAGCCACAAGTCCTTTGTGTGGAATGGAAAACTTCTTTGATACCGCCTCCAACTCGTAGTCATTCCTCTGAATCATTGAAATGAGATAAGAACAAAATGCTATACATCCCATAAGAATAGTCTAGAAGAACAATCATTAAATGACTCACCATGAAATAACCAATTTAAACATGTGAAATATCTAGGTTACGTATTAATCTAGTCTCCTAAATAATTCACTAGACTACAACATCATCTACACAATATAAATATACCAAAAATTATTCCATGCCTATACAAAGTAACTCATCATACTTGACCGAATCAACACTAAGCTTTTTGATAAGTAGGAGGTTTCTTCCACAACATGTCAAATTATGATATTGCTATCAAGATTCAAGTGTGTATTTTTTGAGTCAAACTCATTGACCCATGATTCATGAGTAGTGGTTCACAAGAACCCATCTCTTGTGATAATGAATGGTCCACTTAGCACTCATTGCATCTAGGTGATACTCACAGAGGTGAAGCATTGGTCCGTCCCGGGAGGTCACCCATCCCAGAACTGCTCCAGCTCAAGCGTGCTTAACCCATCTCTCATTGACCATTCATTATCATGAGAGATGGGTTCTTGTGAACCACTACTCATGAATCATGAGTCAATGAGTTTGACTCGAAAACTACACGGTTGAATCCTAATAGCAATATCATAATTTGACACGCTATGGAAGAAACCTCCTACTTATCAATTGATGAGCTAAAGGGGCTCTATAATGAATGGTTCATAAGGCACAACACTTGTTGAAGGTTTTGCAAATAATGTAGCAAGCTAAGTGGGCTTAACCTTGGGGGAAACTATGTGGTTAAGCACGCTTGAGCTGGAGCAGTTATGGGATGGGTGACCTCCTAGGACGGACCAATGCTTCACCTCTATGAGCATCACCTAGATGCAATGACTGCTAAGTGGACCATTCATTATCATGAGAGATGGGTTCTTGTGAACCACTACTCATGAATCATGGGTCAATGAGTTTGACTCGAAAACTACACGGTTGAATCCTGATAGCAATATAATAATTTGACACGCTATGGAAGAAACCTCCTACTTATTAATTGATGAGCTAAAGGGGCTCTATAATGAATGGTTCATAAGGCACAACACTTGCTGAAGGTTTTACAAATGGGGTAGCAAGCTAAGTGGGCCTAACCTTGGGGGAAACTCTGTGGTTAAGCACGCTTGAGCTGGAGTAGTTCTGGGATGGGTGACCTCCCGGGACGGACCAGTGCTTCACCTCTGTGAGTATAACCTAGATGCAATGAGTGCTAAGTGGACCATTCATTATCATGAGAGATGGGTTCTTGTGAACCACTACTCATGAATCATGGGTCAATGAGTTTGACTCGAAAACTACACACTTGAATCCTGATAGCAATATCATAATTTGACACACTATGGAAGAAACCTCCTACTTATCAATTGATGAGCTAAAGGGGCTCTATAATGAATGGTTCATAAGGCACAACACTTGCTGAAGGTTTTGCAAATGGGGTAGCAAGCTAAGTGGGCTTAACCTTGGGGGAAACTCTATGGTGAAGCACGCTTGAGTTGGAGCAGTTCTGGGATGGGTGACCTCCCGGACGGACCAGTGCTTCACCTCTGTGAGCATCACCTAGATGCAATGAGTGCTAAGTGGACCATTCATTATCATGAGAGATGGGTTTTTGTGAACCACTACTCACAAATCATGGGTCAATGAGTTGGACTTGAAAACTACACGGTTGAATCCTGATAGCAACATCATAGTTTGACACGCTGTGGAAGAAACCTCCTACTTATCAATTGATGAGCTAAAGGGGCTCTATAATGAATGGTTCATAAGACACAACACTTGCTGAAGGTTTTACAAATGGGGTAGCAAGCTAAGTGGGCTTAACCTTGGGGGAAACTCCGTGGTTAAGCACGCTTGAGCTGGAGCAGTTCTGGGATGGGTGACCTCCCGAGATGGACCAGTGCTTCACCTCTGTGAGCATCAACTAGATGCAATGAGTGCTAAGTGGACCATTCATTATCCTGAGAGATGGGTTCTTGTGAACCACTACTCATGAATCTTGGGTCAATGAGTTTGACTCGAAAACTACACGATTGAATCCTGATAGTAATATCATAATTTGACACGTTGTGGAAGAAACCTCCTACTTATCAATTGATGAGCTAAAGGGGCTCTATAATGAATGGTTCATAAGGCACAACACTTGTTGAAGGTTTTGCAAATGGGATAGCAAGCTAAGTGGGCTTAACCTTGGGGGAAACTCTGTGGTTAAGCACCCTTGAGCTGGAGCAGTTATGGGATAGGTGACCTCTCGGGACGGACCAGTGCTTCACCTCTATGAGCATCACCTGGATGCAATGAGTGCTAAGTGGACCATTCATTATCATGAGAGATGGGTTCTTGTGAACCACTACTCATGAATCATGGTTCAATGAGTTTGACTCGAAAACTACACACTTGAATTCTGATAGCAATATCATAACTAAGATTTTTTTCGTATTACCTTACTCTATTAATTTTTTATAAATTCACACCCTTTTATTATAGTCAACACATGCAAATTTCTATCCCAATAAACTACCTTTTGAAAGTAAAATATTTTCTATTTTCTATTTTTAAACAAAGCCTTCAAGCTTTGATGTTGAACCTGCTGATATAATTAACTCACCTTTTAATTCTAGCTAAAAGACAAGTACCAAGCCTAAGAGAGTAAATATACAAGGCCACAAGTGAAAATTATAGTTCATTGAAATTAAATCAAAGCCCATCATTTTCGAACACTAGAAGGTTTTGCCACGAGGGAAAGATTTTTTGGTTTCCCGTCCTTTATGCCGACATTACGATGCGGACCTCTCTCCACTCGACCCCCCGCGTTGAAAGAGCGTTTCAAGAGTTTTAACAAGTGTCCTCAACTTTCGTCTAAGCCTTCAATTCAACAGCTGTTTGTTTGGTTTAAAACAGCTAAGTGTATGTAGCCCATTGTGAGGAACTGGGAAGAAAAAAATGGCTCAGGTTTATCCTCATCATGCTGTTAATGCTACTGAGCAACGCCATTCAACTGCTGCATGCGCACAAGTATTAACAGTTTGGAAGAAAGATTTGTTTTTCAGCGGCACTGGTTTTATGATATTCGATTCATCAGGCAATCTCCTTTTCAGAGTTGAAAATTGGACTCCTAATGTCACAACACAACTGCTTTTAATGGACGCCTCTGGAAATCCTCTTATCCTTCTACGCAGGAAGGTATGCCAGATTCTATTTCTTCTTTCTTTGGTTTGCTGCCAGGAACAGGTTCTTAGTATGTAGTTTAATGAGCAGGCTGTAAGTCTTCACCAGAGATGGGAAGGTTTCATCTGCAACGAGGCAGATGGACATGGACCCACCAGAAGAAGGCTCTTTAGCATTAAGTGTTCATCCATTATATCTGCAACGACATCTATCGATGTATTTTTGGGCTCTTCTTCGAACGACTATACGAGGAGGCATGCTGATTATCACATCGAGGGATCCTTCAGAGAAAGGTCTTGTGTAATTTACAACAGGTCCCGCACTCTGGTTGCACAGGTTAGTTCATATTTATTGGTGAAAAATGTTTATCAGGGTTGTTTTTGATTAGATTGTGTGAGAGTTTTTGGATTAACGTGTCTTATTGTGGATGATGGGTCATGGAATGTGATCTAAAATGTCGATGCAAAAAACTCTCATTAGATTTTGTGAGAGTTTTTCATCAATGTTTCCCTTCACAGATGATGAGATCATGATGAAAAAAAACACTTATGTTTTTGGATTAGATTGTGTCAGAGTTTTTTCATTAATGTTTTCGATGATAGATTATGGAGTGTGATCCAAAACGTTCATGCAAAAATCTCTCAAATTTTTAGATTAGATTATGTGAAATTTTTTACATCAACATTTCTATCAAACCATGAAATGTGATCTATGAAAAAAATTTCTTATACAACCATAATCATTATAAATAGTGGAAATACCAAAAAAATGTGTCGACTGTTTTAATTTTGCCTTTGGAGAACATGGTTGATCACAAGACAAAGAAAGATGTGTGTACAAAGAAAATACTTACAATTCGGATTGTTGTGTGCAGGTGAAAAGAAAACATGAAAATTGCAATACGATGGTGGAGAAGGGCGTGTTTAGCTTGGTGGTCTATCCTGGCTTTGACCCCGCTTTGATTACGAGCTGGATCGTAATTGTAAATCATATTAACCGAGAGTATCTCTCTCATCTTCCACTGCCTACACTTAATTCTACCCTCAGATCATATCGGTTTCTTGGGAAACCAGACATGAGCAGAAAAGATGAGGATTCTAACGTAGACTAAAGCTTTGCAAAGGGAATTTTTGTCTTACGGAGACATCCTAATTGAAATTTTACTCTCAGTTTGGTTTTGAATTTGATTATGTGAATGATATTTTCAATCAAATGTTTTAATTCATAATAAAAAATTAAAATTGATTCTTTCATGACTGAGTGTGAATACTATGTTTGGAATTTTGCCGATGTATCACATCTATACATAACGGTTTTGATTTGTTATAAAAAAATTGTACAATTTTATAGATTCCCAATAGAAACCCCCCCCTTCCCCCAAAAAACAAGGTACAACATTAGAGATTAAACAAGAAAATCTGCTACAATCAGGCATTGAGGAAGCACAAATCCTTAAGCTCTCATAAATATTGTTCTTGTGAGTGATTGTAGTCAAAAAATAATTAAGAGGAAAAGGCATACAATTGTATATCATAAGATGTTACAAACGAGACAGCTGCATCGCCAGAAATTTGCTTTTTTGAAATTGTTACCAAAATCAATCAGTACTTACATGCTTTTCTGAAATTGTTACCAAAATCAATCAGTACGTATTTATACAGTTTTTTGCGTGTGTATCAGAGTTTCACTAGCGCATACAGATTTTAATGTAATGACAAATGTGAATAGATCTCCTAAATCTGTACCTAGTTTTCAATCTCCATTACCGAAGTACGGCCTGGCATAAACATGTCGGAAACATTTTACTCTGATTTGAACCGTCGAGCTTGAATTTTCAAGCTAATTGCGTTAGAGACTTGCTGACTGCACACCTGTAAACAATCTTGACTAAAAGTCTTCTTCTTTATGGATTTAACTTTAAAATACAACTCATCCCCTGTTAACCAAAGCTTGACGTGAGAAAACTGCGTAAAAAACTTGAAAATAATTGAGGACAGGTCCCACGGCTCACAAGTGTCATAGCAATACCAGATTCTAAGCATTCAAAAGATTATATTCATTTTTTAAGTTTTTGAAAAATCTATCCAGCTTTTCCCTAAACTGGAAACCAAAAGAAATTCGCTGCTATGTTTAGCATTAAACAATTCAATAATCATAACCAAATGAATAAAAAAATGAGAAAAAAAAAGTCATAACAAAGAAATATTATTCAGTCTAAATGATTTTACATCCCTTAACCCCAGTGATAATGACATCGTGGGTGAGAGAACGTGCAGCATTTGTTGTGGTGATTAAAGAAGGTGGAGCCGACACGACTTTATTTCCTTTCCAACCCACTTGATTTAGAAAGCCAAAGATTTTTTTATTTTTTATATTTTAGTTTGCTTTCAAAATTAAGTATTATTTTTTAGGTTTCATTTGACCGCTACCGAAGTATAATGAAATGAAAGGTTCTTTTATAGTCCACGATATCAGATGGTCTGTTTTTGGGTCTACATATGACTTACAGTGTATGAAACTCCTCGTACTCCCAATATGAGGGAGGCACCTAACTCGTCCACAATATGAGGTGTACATACTTTACCCCTTGTAGGATTTGAACATGTGACCTCTCTTTCAAGAGTATTAAAAGGTGTTGTCAAATCATTTACTTTAGTTGGCTAAATGTTATATATTTAATGTATTGTTTGGTTGGAGTTATAAATATCTTGTCTATTGATTATAAGGTAGATATTGCCTTTAAGAATTGTTAATGTTGTTTTAAGATTTTCACATGGCTAATAATTTAAGAATTTTTTTAATTGGGATATTATTTTTTATTTTCATTTGATTATTACAAAAGTACGTAAGGATGTTATCAAATTTTTTATTGGTGGTCTTATTTTTGTTAGTAAAATATTGTATATTTATATTTTTAGAATTATTATGTATTTTTTGGTTGAAGCTATTAATAGTTGTGTTTATTAATTATTTGATATTATTAAGAATTTTTATAATGTTTTAAAAAATTTAAGAATATTTTAATGAGATTAGAATAATTAAAAAAATTAATGATATTTTAATATGATAATAGTGTATTATTGAAGGGATTCATTGCTTTATGTAATAAGTTGTGTTCAAATGTATTATATTGAAAATTAAAATAAATAAATGTAAATTTATCTATTCTTTATGTTATACAAATTGGCATAATCTTTTATTGAGTGTATTTGAGAGTGTAATGTTTGGTTACTATCACAATTTATTTTTATATATTTATAATATTACAAATACATAAAATCTTATCAAAACATCGATACGAAATATATTATATATTATTGAATTCAACTGATGTTGAAATCATATATTACAAATAACTAATGATAGTTTAAAATAAGATTTTACAATCTAAAATATTTTCAATTTACATTTTATTAACTATTCTAAAAATATGCCTAAGAAGACACCTATTACAAAAGATGTCGGTGGTTACCAACTTCGACGATAATTTTTTTGGAAATTTGTGAGTAGATTTATAAATATGCATAAGACTATGTATTATTGAAATCTCGTGGTTTCATGTTAGATTATATTATACATTGCAATTTTATTTGAATTGATCCATTTAATAGTATATGTCTAATAATTATTGTTTATTTAACTTGTTAAATATAGGTTTGAAATTACTAGTAAAATATGGACACATACTAGATTAGAAAATTAGCAATTGAGAAGAAATGGAAACACATTCTTTGAAGTTATGAATACATACAATTATATTCATTTATGTCATATTTATAATAAAGAGCGATTTTATTGATTGAGGCATCTATATGTATTTTACATAAGATTATATTAAATTAATCATTTAAAAATCATTTTCGTATATTCATTGAAATGAGATTTGTAGCCATAATAAACTATTTTCACATAACCTAATGAGGGAAAAATATATAAGCAAACATTAAGAATCTATAATAAAAAAGAATACACAAATATACCATAAAGATGACACAAGATATGTTCTAGGAAAACCATTGTGAAGGAAAAAACTAGCCTCCAAAAGAAATCAAACTCAATATATTATCTCATGAATAAATATTACTACATAGTTTTAGGGTATCTATTCAAGGCTTCTAAAACATCAAGATCCCTACTTGCACTCTTTGTGGACAAGAAAATGATAGCATGTAACCACATATCCCAATTCATGCTTCCTTTCCTCACATATGCAGCTTATAAGAGATGATCAATCAAGCTTAACAAATAAACCAAATGTTATGAAAGTCAATCTATACAAATACTAATATAATCTATGTTATAAAAATAATCTTGCACAAAAATACCTACTGGTATTACATAAATCATGTACCTAATAACATGGTCTTACAAAACAATATCTTCCTAATTTAGTTTTTTCTACTAAGTTTTTCTAATATTAAATATTTTTCTTATGTGCAATCTACATTCAATACTTATCCCAAAGTTACATAAAACATATGAAGTGTTTCCAAGAATATCCCACCCATGTGATACATCATCCCTAGACTCCCTAAGTGTACTAAAAATAATATTAATTTTTATATTATAAATATTATGTAAGGTAAACAACACACATTTTCTTCACATTCTCCAACTATTATATACCTTACATATGGGGTCAAAATTAAACACAAAAACCAAGGGAACAAACCCATAGTGAACATGTACCATCTAAAAAATTAAGTACTCCATTTGCTCCGTCAAGGTGCTTGCAATAATAACCAAGGTGAACACCATACCCACATGAATTCTCTCATCCTCTATTATGTTGATTTACAAAAGATAAGAATTAAGATTCAATATAAAGAGAGGCCATACTAGCTACCAAATATAAGCATAAATCATGCATGTATCTAATATCCATATAAAAATAGTAAATTTAATGTTAAAAAATATACAAGTATCTACCAAGAAATTTAATCACGATAGTTGGAATATATCATAGCTAGTCGTGAACACATTTATGTAAAATTATGGATATACCCATTGAGATAAATAAACCTTATGACATAAAAATATCCAACCCAATCCATACTCACAAGTCCATATATATATAAGTTGTGAAGACCCTCAATGCCATAGTGTTATGAGAACATCCAAAAAATGACACATCTACATCTTGGAACTCCTACTACATGGATAATTTCAATTCTAAAAATGATAAGGCATTTAAAATACACATATAGCACTCATGTAGAAGGAGTAGCCAATCCCACCAATATTATGTAGTACTAAGGAAAATCTAAAAGGATATGCAAAACCAAGAATAAAAACATTAAAACATAAATTCCTCATCATTGGTATTCATAATTCTCATAATTTATCCATAGTCAACAAATGGAAGATATTGAAGAACCTCCATATTATTACAAATAATTGATGATGTAAAATAACACATGATCCCAAACATAATGATTATAATAGTTTCACACAAACCTCAAATCTAATGTCATGTGAACATGAAAATACAAAAAAACCCATAATACCATAAGAGATAACCTATAAATTAAACCATGTAACATGTCCTACCAACAATTGTAAATGCTTAATCTATTATAAGTACGATATCCTTCACAAAACCCCAAATAGGAAATTCTTATGAACATTGAACCATAGACCAACCAAAATGTAAGCCTCTCAAACTAAAACAATAAAAAAAAAAAATCCTTAAAAAAGGAATAATCCTAAAACGATTATGTATAATCTTCAATTAATCTCCTCAAAAAGAAACATCCATAGCTCAAGAATTATTCCTCTAAGAGGGAAAATTGTAAACAACCCATTATAAACAATCCTTAAATAAGATCTCAATAACTAACATCCATAGCTCAACACATATTCCCATGAGAAAATAAAGCATACAATAATCTACATTTGAAAATAGGGTAGGAAATACCTATCAAGTGATTAACCACCAAGAGGACCAAGAGTGGGTAGTGAGAAGAGACACCACCTCACAATGTCTCTCTCCAAGAAAAATCAATTCTTAGAACAAGAGATCTCCTATCCCCACAAAAATCTAAAAATGTGTAAAACTAATCATAGTGTTCCATCCAAACTCAAATACAACACCACAATAATTAAAATCTCACAAGTGAAATGTGCACACAAATCATCAATTACATTACACTAAATCATTGCCAAAGATCAAATATTGAGAATCAATAACTCTCCATGATGTCATGATCTACATATCCTCAAAAGAAGGCCACATATCCTAAATGAACATATGTTTCTCCTAAGAGCACATGTATCATTCCAAAAATTTAAATTATAATCAAGAGTCTTTCATGGCTAACAAATATCTCAATATTCCAAAATCGCATGAAAACAACTATTTCCTATTCATAGAACCCAAGATGTCAAATAACTCTCATTACATATAAGAATAAGGTCCAAGAGCTTCTCCATGAAATAAAAAACCAATGTAAGGGTAAAAGCACAAACTTGTGTCACACTTTCGACCAAATAAATAGTTTTGAGTGAATTAATTTTGGTCAGAACAATTTTGGCTGAGTAGGTTTCAGCTGAAACTATGTGACACATACGTGTCACACAAGGTTTCGACCGAAACCAATTTTTGTTTTTTTCCCTCAAAACTTTGAATTTGGATTTCAAATTGGCTTAATTTATATGTGGGGTTTCTATCGAAAGGGTTCTGGCTGAATACAATTCGGCCAATTCCTATTTAGCCGAATATATCCACATGGAAGGTGACATGGCAACAACGTCACCATTTTCGAAAATTTTCAAAATTTTTCAACTTGTACTGAATATTTCTTCAATCAAAATTATTTAAAAAATAAAAATAAAAATACCCTTTTGTAGAGTTCACAGTTTTGAATCCATATATATATATTGATTTGTTTTAGTATATAAATATTTTAAAATATTGCAAGTAGGTTGTTCAAAGCCAAAAAGAGGCTGAGTTGAAATTAAATAAAAAATAGTAAATCATCATTAAAAAAATTGGAAAATATATGATACCCTAGAGGAGGCAATCTTCTTCAAAAGGGTATTTTTTTTGAAAATGAAAAAAACCAATAGTTAACGTGAACTGAAAACTATCAAATTCGAGTTACTTTGACTTTAAAATGTTATTACGAGAAAAATATACATCAAATTTTTTTAAAAAAAATCCATGCCCTAGATATTGAAGTCGGCTATCTAGGAAAAAAAAATCAGGAGAAAATGAATAATTTTTCTATTTGTTTCTTAACGTGAACTAAACGTCATTTTTCTTGAAATTTTCAGCATAACAAAATCTTTTTCTAAATTGGTAAAAAAGTATCAATTTTTATTTTTATTTAAAAACAAAAATTACAGGAGAAAAATTCAACAAAAGTTCTACATTTTATTAGTTTACATAATTTTGAAATTCAAAACATAAATACCACTTTTATGTGGTTGAAGCTGAGAACTTTTTCTCATGTTGGCCAATTCCTTTATAAAGTGTGACACAGGTTTGTAATTTTACCCGTAAAAAATCATTAGCCACCAAATGATGAATCAAAATCAATACCAAAGCTCCTACTTAATAATGATATCAATCTACAATTGACATATGTAGGAGTTAACAGTGACTCCCAACACCTTGAGGAATAGTTGCTAGATCAAAATATCTTCCTCAAGAGAGAAAATGGAAATAATAGATTTATATGACAATGGATGCAACATTACAAGATTGAATATATAAATATAAATATGATTCATTTCTTATAAAGGAAATTTGTGAGATGGGATTAAAAGAGATCTTGACATGTGCCTTAATCCTGTATAATGAGACAACTACCTTAAAAATATTAAATGACCTAGGACACTAGAACTAAATAAAATCCAACTACATAAGATATGATAATATATTATCTATGACACCTAAGACTTCTAGAAAACATGGCTAGGTGCTAATAAACTAAACATGTAAATAGGACCCACTAACTAACTAGTTAGATAAAAACACATTTTTACAGCAACATCACCTCCTTAAGTACAACTTAGGGATTATATTATTATGTAAATTATTCAAATATGAAGATGGGTCATGACTATGAGGAAATGTTAGGTACCCATGTAAAAATTTAATCTCTCACAAATAGAGAAAAGTGGAAAGTCTAGTGGGATAAAAATCCTCTCCAAAAGAGATAAAAGATACAAGGAAACATCTTGTATGGAGGACTCAATGATACCCCCAAGGACTACAGCCATCATGAATATATAATCAATTACTAGGTCCATCTAAAGGAAATAAAGTGACAATATATCCTCCCCACAATGTGTAATATCCTGGAAAAATGGCAAGTGTTCAAAGATAAAAAATGATCCAATGCCTACAAACAATGTTTCTCCTCTTGGGAAGAAGATAGAACAAATATAAATGTAGGAATGCTTCCCATTATAGATAGGAATTGGTGGGAAGATGAACCTATATGTGTGAAGAGTGTGTCTTTGAAATTTACTCATGTGTTGCCAAGTTATTGGTAGGTGATGTTGATGCCAAAATCTAATTTGGTACATGCCCAATCACAAAAAAATGTAACAAACTAGAAACAAATGGAAAGTGATATTAAACTAAATCTAAATACAAAGATGAAGTGAAAATAATTATGCCTTGAATTTCATCAAATAGGAGAGATAAACCCTCAAATTGGTCATCCAAATTTGAAATATGAGACTCCACAAAGCAAGATGCAATGTCTGATAATTATGAATCCCATTCAATAATACAATGATATACCTATTGCAATGAATCACTACAATTTCTCAATGAATTACCAACAAATGATGAATGTGTGATCTTAATAAGAGAAGTATAATTTTCAAAAGAATTCTTTGGATCACCAAGATGCTCAATTTATGTATCATATCCAAACTCCTCTAAGGGTTCATCATCCTAGGGTAAATTTTCAACATCATCAAGTGGAATGAGGCTATTGAATGTAGGATCATCTGGGAATGGAGGATTATGTGGGTCTCCAAAAATATCTCAAATCTTGGTCCAAACAATGCATGGGCACAAGATTCTTGAAAGATCTAATGATAGGTCTCTCTAACTATTCTTCCATTGGAACTAAACCAATCAATCCTATGATATGATCATTATTATTGTTAGTGTGAAAGGGGTACTTTTTTTAACTAGTTCATTCTTAGCTAGTTCTCCTCTAAAGTCCTCTTCACACTAGCTTAAATTTATATAGGGATAAGGTGATTGAACCTTTAATGACCTGAGTTGTCACACCTCATAGGATGCCAACACTTTTCATAATCTAGTTGCATCTATCTCTCCCCTTGGCCTATATAACCATGACATTTCCTTTGTAATTCTCAATTCTCAAGCTGAATATAGCTTTGCATTCTTAAGAGGAATACAATTTATTCCTCCTCATATTTCTGGTTTTTCTTTCCTTCAGTCATTAGATTTTTGGTTATGCTAGTTAGTAAATCTCACAATTATTATGGGTGTGTGCAAGAAGTTAAGTCCACTTTTTGGCCAAAAAGAGGAAGTGTTTTTCTTGATTTTAAAAATTTGTCAACATTGGACCTAAAAATTTGAAGCACTCAGATTGAATCATAAAAAATGTCAACAATATGAAATGTAGTACTCGAAGTCTAGTTTCCAAATATGTAATTACTTTTAATACCTAGATGATACAAATTTATTTTCAATAGGCATGTTTGAAAACCACTATTTAAAAGTCACTTTTTCAAGACCATACCATGCATGTGTACATAAACCATATTTTTACCTAAATAAAAGTATTTTTATGAATCCTTTTTGGAAAAGATCTATATGACAATGAAGATTGTTCAAGATATTTTTTTGTACCTTTTTTGAATGATTTTTTATTGATTTTTACTGGTCATAATTGTTGTTTTGAAAACCCCTTGTGTACATCAAGCATAAGTAGACCTAAAATTGCCATTTTTTTTCAAATTGAAAAGAGTTTTTTGATTATTTTTCACATATAATTTCTTTTTCAAAAAATGTAAGAAATAAAACGCTATTAAAAAACACTTGAAAACCTATTATTTCAAGTTTATGGACCAGTTTCATCAGAAATTATTTTGAAAGATGTAAAAAATAATCTAATTTTAAAAAGAAATATATGTTTGAAATATAAAAAGTCTCATCTATAATGGGTTTTAATTTTGTTAAAAAATTCTATAAAAAATTTCTTCATACATATCTCCAAAGTCACTCTTTTCTATTGTCACTGATATGACCTTCAAGTTGCAATTCAAAGCAAGTCAAAGGCTAAGGGTCAACTCCCCAAGCCTTTTTTGTGACCCAAAACCCATATCAATAGACCAAAAGTTTAAATTTTAAGAAACAAGATCCCGTTTATTTTTTAAAAAAATTTGACCGTTAAAGAAATGTGATTTTGTTTCTAGAATCGGATCTCATTTTTAGAATATGAGATCCTACTTTTGGCTTGGGGTTCCAAAGAAAAATGAGATATTGTTTCGCTTTTCCTGATTAGGCTTTTTTACTTTAGTCCAAAACATCCATAAGAAGTGGATCCAACCTCATGCATTTACCCTTACACCAAAATAATTTCTTCCATGTTGTTTTTGACTTATGTATGAGTCCATAAAGATGAGGCAAAATATTGAACCACTTGCAATATGTTAGGATGTTTTTTTTGATGACCCATAATTATCCTCAGTCAAAATGATTACAAAATGATGAGCTGAATAACCCATGATTAAAACAATTATACACTTCTCAAATTATAAAATCTAATATCAATACATAAAAAAGGGCTAAAATGAAGTATTATGATCAAAACAACACCCTCCCAACTATTAAAATATCTAAGAAATTTCAAATATAACCACTAGGAAAGAACTAAATCACTAATATTCTTGGGATAGAAATAGAAAATGTGCATAAATAGCTAGATAAAGATCCTCATTAGCTTTCCAATGCTGTGAGAATCATAAAAATTAGAGATTGTAGCAAAAATTTATGAGCTTGAGAGCCAAAAAGCAAGATCTGACTTCAATCAACTATTATTATGATCAAACAACAAACTTTTGAAAAATAACTTGTACACCACTAGAACTATCCTTTCATCCATATCTCATTTTCAAAAAATGGCCTCTTGGATTGAAATTTATAGTAATTTTAAAAAATGACCTATTTGGGCATATGGGAGACCAACCTAGGCCCTTGGGTGATTAACATGTGGTTTCCCATATGATTTCTAGGTTTGTAGTTTAAAAAAAATATCATTGAACGGTGGCATTGTCACTTGGGTGGGCATAGCAATGACAACATTTTGAGGTCGTGCATGTCTAGGGTGTAAGCCCCTTAACTAGCATGAACCATAAGGTTATATCCCCTATGACCACAACCTTACCAAAAACCATCGGCCAAATAGAAAAAATTAATCACATTTAAAAAAATAAAAAATTAATAAATAAAATTGCGATGAAATCAATCGTTTGGACCCTCAACAAAAGTTACATTGATGTGATTGTAGATTTGACATAAGGAAGTAAAAAATTACGCTAGACCTCATGAAAACACCCTACACAGAGGAATATTATGAGAGTATGTCACATGCATGACTTGGTACTATACACTATCGTTTTTGACATGTATGATAGGTATAAATACATACTTTACAAATTCCATACAAATGTACAAACAAAATATGATGATTTTTTGCAAAAATAAAATTTGATGCCCCTAGGACAAAAGTGCCTGTTATTGATGATTTTATAGTAGATCTTAAGGTTTTATGGCCTTTCATATGCGATGGTAGGGTCATATTTGGCCCAAAGTGCTCTGAAAATTTAGCTACCTCCTAGATCTAGCAACTTTTGACCCTACTTCAAACACTTGTAGGTCAGACAAAACATAACAAATTTTTGTGAAATGAAAGGAATTTTTTTTTTGATTCCCTAGATTCAACTATGTGGTCCTTGAAACCCCAAAACACACCTATAAAAATCTTCAAGCTAAGATGAAACCCTCAAATTTGGGAGGGGATCTACAACACTAGATCTATGATACCATGTAAGAGTTAAGAGTGACTTCCATCACCTCGAGGAATAGTTTCTAGACCAAAATATCTTCTACATGAGAGAAAATGAAAAAAATAACTTGTTACATGAGAATAGATAAAATATTAAAATATTGAATATAAATGTACATATGATGTATTTCTTATAAAGGAAAGTTTTGAGATAGGATTCAAAAAGAACTTGACATGTGAATTAATCTTGTATAATGAGACAACTACCCTCACAATATTAAACAACCTAGGACGCAAGCATTAAATAAAAGCCAACTAGATAAGATAGGATAAGATATTATCTAGACAACAAAGACTTCTAGAAAACACACCTAGAACCTAAGTAAACTCAACATGTAAATAGGACCCACTAGTTAGCTAGTTAGGTAAAACACCTATTTACTCCAATAATATCATGATAAATATCTCCCAACTAAATATTATTTGCGGTCCTCACATATAATCAAGGAAAACAAGTACAACATTAGGAGCTCCAAAAGGGTAAAGTAAAACCACAATCTCCAAAATAAGATACCACCTACAATCAATAGTTAATATGACACCACCACTATCTTATCTACATAACAACCAGGTCATGCGAAATTTCCAAGCATACCAAGAATATCCATAACACCATGAACACAATCAAATGCACGCCTACATCATACATCCACTAATTCTTACAAATTTACACCATATAGTCAAGTCTTAGTCCCACAACACAATTGCATAAACTAAAACCATCTATTTACCTCAATAACAATCAAACATCTAAACTAGGTGACCAAACAAAGCCCAAATCAAAGTTATTTATGCAATATGTAAGCATAGATAACCTACAAAATCACAATACTCGTAGATCTCACAATGTAATATACAAATTCAACATTACATCAATAAAAACATCAAATAAGGATAATGAAAGATACAAATGTAAATTTCTCATTACTTAAATATCAAATCAACTCTGTATTAGATTTTTCATAAACTCTCATATTATGATACTAAAGGGAATTAGTAAATAGGTTAATTAAAAATTCAAGTGAAAAAGTCACATATTAATATTTTCAAACTTCATCCACTATGAAGTGCTCAAAATTATCTTTGTCACCTTTAAGAAGTTCAAAAGTATAAACCATAGGAATAATATATGACCTATCAAATAAACTAGGAAACGACTTCCAAATGAAATTTTATATCCAAAAAATGAAAAGGAAAAATCATTGATACCATAGTTTAATACTTAGAAAGAGCTCTACATAAACTATACGAATACACAAATTTGACTCTTTGGGTGAAAGTTCTAGCTCTCAAAAAAATCACTGTGCAACTAATAAATAAAATAGTGGTTAGCAATTGACCTTTGGGTTGATCCATTAGTAGTTGAATAATGATGGTGGGGCTTAAGTAGACCACTAGCGGTGTAGCCCAAAGTAGATGGTGATGGAGACTTGTTCAAGAGTAAAAATTGTGAACCCCTAAACCTGCAAATGCACAAAAGCAACAAAACACATTAGTTGTTAGATCAAATGTATGCAAACAAGTATGAGAGATTCCCCATAAAATCCATCTATTCAAACTAAATTAGGAAATGAAAAACACAATAAAATTTAAATAAAAGAGATTCAATCGTAATTAAGCTAATAACATGATGATCTTATGGGGAATTGGTGCCAATGAAGTGTTTCAATTGGCCCTTTCCCAATTCCTAAGTAGCAATGGTGTGTGATTGAGAAATGGTCAAATATCCAAAGAGATTTGAGCATAGCCTTGTTACAAATCTTGAAAGATGATTAATGGTTGATTGAAATGGGCAAAATTGGCTCTCAATGTGAAGAGAGTAACTTTGCATATGATTGTGGATGATGATGGATTTGAGTATAGTAAGTTTACTCAAATTATTGTGGATGTTTGAATGAGAGGAAGAGTCTCTCATTTATAGATTTCCAAAATGGAAGAGAGAGTGAAAATAAGAAATGTGGGATAAAAGATAATCCAATGGCATTGTTTCACTGGTCCACATGTGATTGGAGGAATGAGCACATTTTGGTCAATATGCATGATAAATACTATGAGATTCAAATTTGAATTTTGAATGTGACATGTGAGAGGGAAAGAGAAATGGAGTTAATGTCACTTGGCTCAATGCCAAGGACATGTAAGAGGCATTGAATGCCTTGTTGGAAGGACCAAGTCCACTTGGCCTTTTTGAATTCAAATGAGGGAATATTCCCTTTTGATGCTTTGTAAGGGAAAATAGAGAGTTAAATAAATAAAAGTAATTGATTTATTGTGCAAGTTGCATTCTCTAGAGGATTTTAGTGAGAAAGATTAACTTAATCAAAGATTTGATTAATTTAATGAGGAATTAGGAGATGCGACAATTTAGACTTAAATTTATGAATTGATTTAAATCAAATTGAGAGGAAATGATTAATTAAATAAATGATTTTGATTTATTTAACTAAGGAGGAATATGTTAGATTAATTAAATAATGTTTTAATTTATTCAATTTAATAAGAGGAATTTTAGAGATTTAATTTAAATAAAAAGAATTATTTAAATGAACAGAGAAAGATGATTAATTAAATTAAATTGATTAATTTAATCACCAAAGGAGAAATCTACCTAATTAAATAAATAATAATTTATTTAATTAAGGGATGAAAGGTGTTGCTAAGCTGAGAGTATGATTCAAGATGAAACGATGTTAGTAGGATCAAAATCAGGTGCATGTATATTTTACGTGTCTACATTTTACCCCTCTTTGAAGCAATGTACTTGGTGCATTGGTTCAAAGAATAACTGCTGTGATCAAAGTTCCAAAATTTTCAATTTTTTTTAGATGCCCCACTGCTGCCCCAGTGGAAGGATAATGTTGGTATACTGCCCCCTCGAGAGATCGAGTGGAAATGTATGATTTTTCGATCGAGATCACGATAAAATGTGAGAGGGGTGGTTCTATTGATCAGAGGACGAAAGATAATTCTTTAATGTAGACAATTCTATTGATGTATAGATAGTCCTCGGCCATGGGTAGCCTCGTGTATATTTTGATACAACACACTGATTTTAGATAGAAACGTTAGTAAAGATAGAAGAATAAGAAGAATAAGATGGATGAAAGGAGGATCCACAAGCCTACACTATGATGATGATGATATGATTTGCATTGCTAGGAATTGGGATTTCCAAAGAGCCAATTACTTTATGTTTGATAACACACATAGGTACAATGCTTCAAGGTATAAAGGACCAGGATGGTGTTGTACCTAGTGTGACAGACTTTGACTCGTCAATTAGATAGGAGTATTCTTGTTCACACTTGACATACGGAAACCTTGTTAGGATGGACCTAACAAAGCAAGTATTCTCCAAGTTATTTTACAAGAACATCCAACAAGCACAACAAAAATATAATGATTGTTGCCCCATTCCTTTCTCTCTAAACCTATTATGTCTAGGCATCATCGAGAGGTCTTAGGAATGAGCGCAAAATAAGATAAGTCAAAAAAGACCAGATAAAGTAAACAAACAAGTTGATGTTCTTCATACCGCTAGCTAAGATGAAACTACTGTGGGGTACCTGATGCTTATGTCCATCGTAGGAAAGCTTCATCCTAGGACATGCAGTGATCAAGGTTTTGGTGGGATTGATTGGGTGATAAGCTATTGATATTCTGAGTTGACCAACTTGCTTGCTTACTAACTTAGACTTCCAAGACTTTTGACGATTAGGCGTTCACTTTGGAACCTACTAAACTTGCTTTTGACTGACTCACTAGAGGGTCAGCGATGATTGACTTTATTATGAGTGAGATGATCACGAGTGAAAGTGAGATGAAATGGATACACCATTTTGGGTTTTTTAGATGTTTTGAGCTTGTTTTTGATATTTTGAGATGTTTTACAAATATTTTTGGTATTTTCACATTTTTCAATGTTTTTGGTATTTTGAGTCTCGGGGGCCGATCAAGGATGGCCTTGCCTATGTTTAAGCTCAGAGATGACGTAGTTCGAACAAAAATTGACTTGAATGCTAATGAGAAAGATGGGCAAACAAATTGCCATTTTTATTGTGATGGATGCCTAAGGACGGACCTAAGATGTGAAATAAATGGGCAAACAGATTGCCAATGTGACAGACGCCTAAAGGACTGACCTTAGATGTAGGCTAGATGGGAAAATAGATTGCCAATGCGACAGACACCTAAAGGACTGACCTTACTGTCTCGAGGGATGATCAAAGATCAACCTTGCTTACGTTCAAGCTCAGAGACAACATAGTTCGACTAGGTGAGAGACTGACAAGACTCAATGATGAAATTTTGAAGATTTTTAGATATTTCAACATGTTTTTGGATTTTTGATGATTTGGATGTTTTTGATTTTTAGATTTTCTGAAAGTTTTTGAACTTTTTTGATGGATTTTCTAAATGTTTTTGAATTTTTTGCACAATTTTGACAATTTCAATACAAATATGTGATGATATCAGTGCTTTGTTTTGGGATTTTGTTGAAAACGAATCTTAATGTTGATCGATCGGATTGATGGATTGATTAGTTTGACTAAGTGTGTTAAGTCAAACAAAAGTGATGATGCACTAGTAAACTTTAGGAAGTTGTGTTATCCTAGAGTAATCTTGTATAAGAGGGGATGGTTTGTGTTAGAATCCAAGATCACCTGCATGCAAATGGATACCTGTCACATGCAAAGAAACATGCAAAACCAAGAAGATGTTCTGCAAACCTCAAAGTGTAAAATGCATTATGAGAATCTCAATATTACAAAGAGATCAATCCTTATGAAGGAGATCAAGAAACCCTAAAAGGGAAACCCTAAATAAAACCCTAGTGTGCACACTTAATAATTAATCAATTATTAATGTGCCTAAGTTTAGCTTAAGCAACTAGAGGAATAAGTGACTTAATTAATTAACCAGTATGATGTAATTAATTAAGCGTAATAAAATTATTACTCTAACACCCCCCCTTAAGATGAACTTAGGAAGAAGCTAAAACACTAGAATAAGATGCATGCAAGAAAAGATGGGTCCCGGCAACTAGGCCTGATCAGGTACCCATTTACAAATGCAAGAAAGAGGTAGAGGAGGAAAACCCAGTGGGACAAAACCCCCCTACAATGATATGACATGCTGCAAAGAAGCACTGGAAGAACACTGTAGAGTAACACTGGAACCGCAATCTGGCAAGCAAGGAAAGATACTTCTGTCTACAAGAAACCATATCGGAATCATAATCATGCAACAGCAGACCCGATGCCACGGAACACTCGAAAACTCCAAACGGGAACAACTCTAGAATCTATGAAGCAGCAGTCGATTATTAAATGATGTATCACTGAAAATGAAGTGCAAAGATGCAAGAAGCACTCTCCCAACTGTCAAAATATCCAAGTAATCTCCAAAACACCCATCGGGCCAAATCTGGAATAATGAAAACCTGGGACAGATACAGAAAAAAGTGCATGGACAGCAACATAGAGCTCCTCAATACCATTCCAACGCCGCAAAGATAGCGAAAATCGGAGATCGTGGCAAAAAGTTATGAGCTCGGAAGCATAAAAAGTACATCTGACTTCAACCAGAAATAAATGCAGTAAAACAGGAAAATACTGAAAAATAAACTGCACCAAATGAAAGTGCTCGGAACCAGCTTTCCGGCGATATCTCGTTTGCCCAATTTCGATACCGTATGCCCAAGTTATACAAAAAAGAAAAAAACTGCTTCTTTAGAGAAAACTAGGGTTAGGAGGGGACAAACACCACCGTACGGACGCTGATGTCATGCTGACGTCAGCAGTTCACGGGCATAAATTTGACGGCTTGCAGACCGTCGTCGCAAAAAATCACTTCCTGCAGAAAAATTTTTAGGCCGTTGGTCACCATATGACCGCGGGCTAAGCCGAGTGGGCTGGAGTGGGCCGGGGGGCCAGGCGCGAGCACCTGGTCATCCATATGACCTCGGCCGAGCAGGGGAGGGCCCGCGGGGGCTGAAGGAGTCGGCGGCCGATTGGCGGAGGATGCCGGTGGCGGTGGTGCGTGGGTGGCGCTCGGGTGGCCGCCGGGTGGTGGGCGGGTGGCGCCCAACATTTTCATTGGCAACACAAGCATAGATCCCCAAAAAGTACGTTTTTTCAATTTTTGAGCCATTTTGACCTCGGAATGCGTGCTGGGGAGGCCGTACGGCTTCCTTGGCAAAAAAATTTTGCCTCAGAAACCAACTGCTCGAAAATGGACGATTTGACAGGCGTTTCTAGGGTTTTGGGGCGCTGCGAACGCGATGGCGATGTCCGTTTGAGCCCATAGTGTCCCGAAAATTTGGCTACCCCCAGATCTTGCAAAAAATGATGCCTGTGGAAACCCTTGCACTTGAAACTCACTGAGAAGCCATATCTTCAGATCACGAACAGGCAGCGGCAGGTCTGGAGCTCTGATACCATGTTAGAATCCAAGATCACCTGCATGCAAATGGATACCTGTCACATGCAAAAGACATGCAAAACCAAGAAGATGTTCTGCAAACCTCAAAGTGTAAAATGCATTATTAGAATCTCAGTTATTACAAAGAGATCAATCCTTATGAAGGAGATCAAGAAACCCTAAAAGGGAAACCCTAAATGAAACCCTAGTGTGCACACTTAATAATTAATCAATTATTAATGTGCCTAAGTTTAGCTTAAGCAACTAGAGGAATAAGTGACTTAATTAATTAACCAGTATGATGTAATTAATTAGGCGTAATAAAGTATTATACTCTAACGGTTTGACTAAGTGTGTTAAGTCAAACAAGGTGATTATGGATTTGATAATTTGGCTAAGTGTGTTAAGCCAAACAAAGATGGTAATGGACTTGCAAATCCAAGGAAGTTGTGTTATCCTAGAGTAAACTTGTGCACAAGATGATAGTTTGACTAAGTGTGTTAAGTCAAACAAGGTGATAATTGATTGGATTCGATTGATCAATATTGATGAAGCTTGTCTTGGAACAAAATTGTTTTGATGATTTGATGTGACACAGATGTGCGCATTAAATGCGACTGATATTGATTGTTTGCATTGATGTTCGATGAAAGATAAGGCTTGGTAAGGAACGTCTTCTTGTCAAAATATGCCATGGGCTAGTGATTTAGATTTTTGGCTCACAAATGCTTTGGCCAATTTGATTTCATGTTTTCCAATGCTCGGATCACCACATAAGTGTGAAGATATAGATCAAGATTTTTTCCCGAAGCAAGATGCAAATATTTTCCCCTAGTGTCTAGCAATGTTTGGAATGTCATGGGTGGATTCTTGGAAAAATGGATATGGATTATATTGCGATAAGATAAGGGTGTTCGAACAGAGGAATGCTCATTCAGATGGTGCTTCAAGGATCATATAGCATTGGATAGGATGGGATTAATGAATATGACCAATGTCAAGATGTTTACCATAAACAAGTGTAAAGTGTTTACAAAACCTTCATCAAGATCAAGATAAGGTAGATAGATAGCCATGGGTTGGATAAATGGTTCATGGATGAATGGATGATATGGCCAAAATGTTGGCTTTATTATGGATGTGATAAGATGCTTTCTCCTGAACTGATGCAAGTAGATGCTCGATTCTACACATGATGCCTGTTTGCTAGGTTTTCATCATGGTACCTGTCCAAAGTGCCACTGAAGTGGTTTTTTCTAGAGGATGATTTTTCTCTTTACTGTTTTCAATCCATTTTTGGATTTTTTTGGAATTTTTGTATTTTTGTATTTTTGATTTTTTTATTATTATTTTTTTTGTATTTTCTAAGATATTTTAAGCCGATGTTGAACCACTTGGTGGTGCTACTGTACATGCTTTTGTCATAACGTTCCATCGGCATCCTTCTTGAAGAAGCTACTTTGCCAAGATACGTGCACTTGAATGCGATGTTTGAGATCCCTAATCTGCTTTGTTGATATTGGAGTTAACTCTATCTTTGTGTGCATATCACGATAGAGTGCCTTCTGAATCCTTATGATGAAGGATTGTTTCCAACACATGGTCAATTTGAGAATTAGATATCATTCGTGGAGGCATGGATGGAGTGTGTTTAGGGATAAAAGATGGATTGGTTGACAGTTTGGAGCCTTTGATTCTCCAAACTTGGGAAGATGAGCAATAATGAGTGGATATGGAAGTGTGCATGGAATTAGGACCAACTACTTGATACACTTTGTATGTTGCTTGAGAAGCTTTCTTTTTCCTTTGTGTACATCTTGGATGGATAATTTTTCCTTTTTTATTTTTCCCCATAGTTTCTTTGACTGATGGAGTTTGATAGGGATAATCATTCTTTGTATTATTTGGTATCCACCTATATTGGATTTGTCTCATGTGCTTCTTATCTTCTCTTGCTTTGATAATGTTCTTCATGCTTCGGTTCAAAACCTTATTTTGATATTGGTCCCAATTTGTGGATGGGGTGATGGGTGGATGAATACTTGTGACATGGAAGGTTGTAGTATTGGCATCAGTTTCATCATAATGATCCTTTGTGCTCCCTATGTTGATGCTTTCTTGAGAGGAAGTTGCCCCCAGTTTTGTGGAAGTATTACTGATATGTTGAGATCCCTTGATTTTTGAATAACCAAGTCCTTGACGCTTATAATTGCCAACAATCTGCACTGGTTCTAGGATACCCTGTTCATGTAGGCCTAATCCTCTACCTTGATAATTCATCTGCTGAAAAAAATTATTTGCAATAGGATATGATTTCCCTTGGAAACAAGGTGCTAATCCTTCTCTGCTCTGTGGTGGATCTTCAAAAGTTGTAGCTTCTTTGTTGATGTGATAGATTGCTCTAAGAAATTTAAGTGATCCAACTTTATAAGTGATAGGATCCTCCATAAGTGGGATGAATGCTTGATTGATATATTTAGCTTGATTTTGTGAGATATTAGATTGTAGTGCTTCTTCAAGAAGTGTTGATGCTTCACTATCCACACAAAATTCTTCCTCATGACTCACTTCACAGGATGTTTTTGATTCACGACTTATGTAGAAGCCTTCTTCATGATTTGTTTCTGATATGTCTCTGGATTTCTCTATATCTTGATCATGTGTACAAATGTTAAGATTAGGAGACTCGTGTTCCTCAATAAGAGTATGAGACTCTTGTTTTGAATGACGATCATCTACGTGTCCATCCAAAGAAAGCATCTTATGGGTAGATGGAGGGGTATGTGCTATATGGATATGAACATTATTTGTGACATCTTGTAGGAGAGTGGCCATCACCTCATTGTAGTATCTTGCATATAAAAATTATTGATCTTGATTAATCTCGGAATTGCTTTCAACATGCTTTGGATCAAGTTCTTGACATGGGTCAATTTGAAAGGATGGATTTATTTCAAAGGGTTCTTGGATATCGTCATAAGGAATTGGAAGTGGCTCAATATCCTCTTGATCTTTGAGTGGACTTGGATCAAATGGTGAATTGATAATTTCTTCAATATTTGTAACCATGAGGTCAAAGGATGTCAATATGTCTTGGAAAGGTCCATTGCTAGACTTTGGTGAAAGATGTTGATCATGCTTTGGAATAAATTCTTGAAATATGTCCTCTAACTCATTAGATGATGTAGATAAATTTTCAACATGATCATTGGTCGAAGGATCTTGATCATCATTTTTAATGATTGTGATGGGAATTTGTTGCAAGCTCTGTTGTGGGAGTAAGGCTTTCATTTTCTGTTGAGCCAACAACGCTTGTTGTTGGTCATGTTGTTGTTGTGCCAAAAAAGTTTGTTGGCCTTGTTGTTGGTCTAGCTATTGTTGTGCCAATAAATATTTTTGTTGGGCTCCTTGTTGTGCTACTTGTTGATGGACTTTTTCATGGATTGCTTGCAATAGTGCCTGGAATTGTGCTTGCATCTGCCGAGCTTGGTGTTGGGCTTGAGCTTGAGCTTGTGCTTGTTGGGCTACTTGAGCCGCTTATGCAACTTGTGCGGCTTGTTGGGATTGGAGTTCCTTTTTGCGGGAAGCTTCTTGAGTGGCTTGCAACATGATGGAGAATGAATTGTTCATGTTGTGTTTTGGCAGTGGTGGTTGTGGTGGTGGTGGTGGGTTGGGGATGGTGTTGATTTTTGGGATTGCTTGGATGGTTGCCACCTGTTGTTGCGATATCGATGGCAAAATGGGATGATTTGGTATGATATTTTGATTTGGCATTATAGGTTGAATTTGAACATTGTTGTGGTTGAGAATCATATTGCCTTGATTTAGGTAACTTTTATTTTGCATGGTGTTACCTTCACTTAGATCAATACCTAGATTCGTCAACATATTGCTTGGATTTTGAACAACATTGATGGGATTTGCTAACATGTCCACCAAATTTTACCAAGTGTGGATTTGAAATGGTCATGTTTGGTAAAGTTACACTTGGCATGTATGGATTTGATAGGATAATGTTGTTTAGAAAACTCATGCATTGAGCATTTTGTTGATAGATTTACAAATTTGGACTTGGATTTAAATCTACCATTGGGAAAGGTGTTCCAAACTTTGGATTGGGCATACTCACATTCGTTGTACTTTTGAGGTTTGGAGGAGATAATGATGCCATATATAAATGTCAATTTTGATAATCAATTAGCATTGTGAGACTTGGATAGTCTGGTTGAATTGGACTACTCATGATGGATGGATCAAGTTTATATTCCATGTCCCTCTTGTGTTTTGACCTTGTTGCAAGAGTGAACCTCTAAGGTTTTTAGGACCAATGATGAGATGAAGGATAGAAGTGTGAGTGATATGGGTGTTTGAAGTTCTAGGAAATTTGGATCAATGCTAGACTTTAGGAATTGGTTTGATTTGATTTTAATTGGTTGATAGTTTGACTAAGTGTGTTAAGCCAAACAAGATGATGGTGAATTTGTAAACCCTAGGAAGTTGTGTTATCATAGGGAAAAATTGCATAAGAGAATGAATTGGCTAAGTGTGTTAAGCCAATAAAAGTGATCATGAACTAGTAGACCTCAGGAAGTTGTGTTATCCTAGAGGCAAATTTGTTTAAGAAGATTGATAATTTGACTAGGTGCATTAAGTCAAACAAGATGATGTTGATTTTCTAAAAGTCTAGCATAAATGATGTTTCCAAGGTTCCAAAAGTTGTTGGTGAGATAGAAATTTGATTGATGTTTGAGAGATGGGTGAAGTGATGATTTTTATCCTAGATGACCCTATAAGGACTTGTTTACAAGACCAAGGTAATGAAGAACATGCTTTTCCCTAGGAGTAATTCAAACCAAAAGACCAATGTTTGCATAAAAACCCAATGACCCAAAAGAGATCAAGCACATGTGTGGTTCAATTGTCTTTTAATTTGCTTACGTTTGGTTCTTTTTACCACAAACACTTTCTTGATTATGATTTTCAAACTAAATATCCAATATCCTAATTTTCTTTCATCCCACAAAGTGCATTATGTGGAAATCAAGGAAATCAAGGGAAAGGTTATCTAATGTTGACTTATTTAAGCAAATTGAGATGGAATCTAAATTCTTAGAAGCCTCTAAGGATGAAATCCCTAGGGAAAGCATGAGCACTTGAATTCATCAAAGGTATTTGCTTCCCTAAAGGGTTTGAAATTTGAAAATCTTTGTGAATGATTGTTTCTCAATGTTTTAGAACCAAGTAAAGTATCTCAATGACATGCACAACCCTAGGCTGAAAAGATAGTATTTGTTGGGTTCCCACTTGGATAAATCTAGCTACGCATATTCTGTGCGAATGGCTAAATGCTTGAACACACTTCTCAGGTCAGCCAAGCATTAGTACCCATGAATCTCCCATGGCATACTTTCCATTTCTACAACAAAACCGCATGTATAACATGGGGCGACTTCAAATGACATGACCTTTTGCACCAATAAAATAGATAAGGTTTTTGCTTTTTTCTAAACAAAGGGTTCTAATTCGGGAATTTCGTTCATGGGGGATTATCCAACATCGGCAAGAGTCCATTTTTGTCCATCTCGTTGGAATAATCCTCGTGTTTCTTGAACTTTCCTTAAGAATCCACACTTATATACTGGTTGGAAGTCGCTTCGCTTTAGCGTGTTCCCAGTTGGGTCATTCCCTTGGGTGAGTACTTTTTCCCACAAGGCAGGCCCTCTAAGATAAAAAATAGCGAATAAACATATTCGTAGTTTGATCAACCTTTGTTTAAACATAAAAGGAGAACACTCGCAATAAGTTTACTCACACTCACATGTTTTGTTCATTTGTTAAGTGCCCAAATTGAAATGTGGAGGCAATCATTTTAACAACCTAATATCACCAAAATGTTTTTGATTCTCAAGATCGCAATGAAGTGCGAGAGAAGAGCATACACATTTTAAATGATATTAACTTGTGAAAAGGATTGCAAAACATTGAAAACACTTGTTTAGTTTAGACCTCAAAACAATGATGAGTTCTTTTTAAGGACCAAATGAAATGTGAGATTGCCTTGTTCAATTTTTAACCCTTTAAACAAAATCTAGTATGTTTGTCTAAAGTTACTTTTAGCCCCTTGGCAACTTTTGAAAAGAAATTTGATTTGTTTATTTTATAACCCAATGGAAATTTAGTGTCCTAAAATCAATGAACTTATCAAATTCTTTAAAGAGTGTTGAAAAACACTTTAGTGTTTAAAAAAACTTTGTGCAAAATGAGCATGAGCACAGTGTCATAAAAAAAGAATTTGCTTGTTCTTTTTAAATCCAAAGTGAGTTTAGTGTTCCTAAGGCCAAAGATTTTTAACAAATTTCTTAAAGAGTGTTGAAGAACACTTTAGTGTTTAAAAACACTTTGGATTTGGTGAACATGATGTCATGATGAACTTCCTTTGCTCCAACTTGCAAAAATGATAGAAAACCAGAGAGAAAAAAGACAGAAAACAAGGTCAAAGATTAAGAAAAAACTAAATTTAATAAGCACATGTCAATTTTAAATCCCACTAGTTTTCCGCTGCATAGTTTGTAAAAGCGGTGGAGTTTGGAGTGAAAGTGACACTATATAGCACCGTGCAGATGAATTTGGGCGGCCCTCTATAGAAACAAAGAGTGCAAAAGTAGCGCAATAGAGGTAAGCGATGAAGCTTGGAAGCAACTTGGTTTGAAAATTTGAATTTGTCAAGTAGGAAAGTAAAATGGCCGAGTTTGGAGAAATCACGGTGCGATATTGCGTCACGTGGGGTGAGTGCGGTGGAGTTTGGAGATTTGAAAAAATCATAGGTGGGGAAAAAATGCGGTGAGGTTTGGAAATTGAGCGCGGGTCAGTATATCGTCGCACCCCTGGGAGGGGAAAAGTATTGTGCCACAGTGCTGAAAGAGGTGCAATATAGCGTCGCACGGATGAGTTTGTTGTGTCTGCAAAAAAAAGTTAGAAACCGCGAAATTTTTGAAAAACGTGATTGAATTTTTGATTCAAGCCCTCCTTCTAGTGCCAAAATGTGAACCCCTAAACCTACAAATGCACAAGAGCAACAAAACACATTAGTTGTTAGATCAAATGCATGCAAAAAAGTATGAGAGATTCCCCATAAAATCCATTTATTCAAAACTAAATTAGGAAATTAAGAACAAAATAAACTTTAAATAAAAGAGATTCAATCCTAATTAAGCTAATAATATGATGATCTTATGGGGGAATTGGTGCTAATGAAGTGTTACAATTGGCCCTTTCCCAATTCCTAAGTAGCAATGGTGTGTGATTAAGAAATGGTCAAATCTCCAAAGAGATTTGAGCATAGCCTTGTTGCAAATCTTGAAAGATGATTAATGGTTGATTGAAATGGGAAAAATTGGCTCTCAATGTGAAGAGAGTAACTTTGCATATGATTGTGGATGATGATGGATTTGATTATAGTAGGTTTACTCAAATTGTGAATGTTTGAATGAGAGGAGTCTCTCATTTATAGATTTCCACAATTTGAGTAAACTTACTACACTCAAATCCATCATCATCCACAATCATATGCAAAGTTACTCTCTTCACATTGAGAGCCAATTTTTTCCACTTCAATCAACCATCAATCATCTTTCAAGATTTGCAACAAGGTTATGCTCAAATCTCTTCGGAGATTTAACCATTGCTCAATAGATCGACATTCCTACTTAGGAATTGGGAAAGGGCCAATTGCAACACTTCATTGGCACCAATTCCCCCATAAGATCATCATATTATTAGCTTAATTAGGATTGAATCTCTTTTGTTTCAGGTTTATTGTGTTCTTAATTTTCCTAGTTTAGTTTCAATAGATGGATTTTATGGGGAATCTCTCATACTTGTTTACATGCATATGATCTTACAACTAATGTGTTTTGTTGCTCTTGTGCATTTGCAGGTTTAGGGGTTCACATTTTGGCGCTAATTTTACATGTCTGTAGAAATATTCCAAGGAATATTCTTTGATAATTGATTGTGTTGATGATAATTAAACCTATCATACACTATAAATCTATGTAGTTGTGTAGGATTTTTACAATTGTATCACCTTTTCGACCTATAAATTTCTTCACGATCCTTAGAAACAAAAGATAAAATATTTTAAACTAAAAATAATCATGTTTATATGGGTCCATAAGTTTTTAAGCCTTCTAGACTGAATGATGAGGTCTATTTTTTGTTTAGGGTGCCACCAACAAAATATTATCCTCAAAAATCTCACAAAAAGAGCCCAAACAAAAAAACACTTGTCAAACCTTCATTAGACCCTAGATTTGTAGCAACCCAAGTTTGCAAGTACACCCATGACCTTGAAATACATTCATTGTCTTCTTATAAGACTATTGATTTAGCTATTTAGAAGAATCCACTTCTTCTAAATGTTAACAATACTAAAGAGATCTCATCACATAACTTTTCAAATAACCCTATGTAAGAAAAATATGTACACACAAGTATTAAAAAATAAGATATACCATGAGAAGACCCTCATGATTGAAAAACCCAACCTCCAAAGTTACTCACACAATCAACATATTATCTTGTGAATAGAGATTACAATATGCATGCCAAGTCTTCTTGCAGAGCTTTAGAAACATCAAGAATGCTACTTGTAGTCTTCCACTATATGTGAACAAGAAATTGAGAATAATGTAACCACATACCATAATTTATGATATATCTCCTCACATATACAACTTGTAAGAGATGCTCAATCAACCTTGGCCAACAAGTCAATGTCTATGATAGCCAACCTAATCATATGTGTTTTCTTTTATAAGAATAAATATGTACAAAACCACCAAATAACATCACTTAAACTATTTGTCGAATACCATGATTATATAGACCTATGTTCCTCTCATTTACTTTTTTGGTACTATTTTTTCTTAGTAATAAATATTTTTTCAATTTACAACCCACATTAAATGTTTATTCTAATGGTACATACAAAATACAAAGTATTTCCAAGAATGTCTAACACATATGATGTACACATCCCTAGGTGCACCAAAAATAATATTTCTATATTTTAGACATTAACTAAGATAAATAACACACATTTTCCAAACATTCTTTGACATATTGTATACATTACATAAAAGTGAACTCAGACATCAAGGGAACAATCCTTATAGATAACATCTACCATCATGAAATCCAAGTGCTCCATTTGTAATGGGCTTCATTGATTTCATCATTTGAATTTAAAACCTTTCCCTATTTGCAACCACTACTTGAAAACTAGAACATTCAAAAACTTATTTATTTCCTTAATATATTTTTATAAAAGTTGAATAAAAATAGGAATAATAGAATATAATGGCATGTTATCCATTGAAGGAAGGAAGTAGCTATTGATTGACATGAATTGATTTGAGATTGAATGTATTATTAGCATGGAATAAGAAGTTTGTTTTTGGCACAATTCACATTCCCTCTAAGAATAGTGACTGGTGTATATTCTATATGATTCAACATAATAGAAAATCCAAGATTATTGTTATGACAATATGGTATAAGAGATTTTTTTGTGTTAATTTAATTTGATCAATTTAAAAAAAAGGAAAATAATATTTTTTTGAATGACCAGCTATTTAAAGTAATCAAGAAGGCCAACTCATTAGAAAAAGTTCGCAATAAAAATGAATTATGAAAGAAAAATAAATTATACATCCACTAAAAAAAATCAAAATATTACTAATTAAAATTAATATTAAAAATGAAGCTTTGGCTAATTATAAGTTTGATGGAGGTTCCTTTCCTATATGTGGTTTTATTAGTCATAATAATTTGGTTTCTAATAGTTTTTGTGGAGATCTTTTGCATGTCCTCAGGGCAGGTATCATGTGTGATGACTTTGAAAGGACCACCCTTGATTGTAATGATCTACTTGGCAAGGTTGAAACCGACACTCTTGCTGCTGGTGTTGATGTCTTTCTCACATTGCATTTCTTATTTGATGTGGTTGCAAGATCAGAGATAACTGAACATGACTCTAAAACTATCTCAAAAGTTGCGAAGGCACTTCATGTTTATAATTCCATGCCTCTTTCTCATTATGAGGCCAGCTCATCCTCCAGGGGTGAAGATTCGTAATTGTGATATTAGATGTTTTCTTGCACTCACTTTGCTTCTATGAGCTCTGCATACTCGTCTAGAATCTGCTAGACTGGGGGTCGGTGGGTGGATTAAGCATTTTTCTCTTGGGTTTGAACTCTTTGGTTGGGACTTTAGTATGCATTTACAAATACTCTTATCTGAACATTGGCTCTCCTTCAGTGGATTGAGTTTCATCTGTCATTTTGTATCTTCTTCCTTTTTTTCAATAAAGTTTATTGGCTCAGCCACTTTTATCCAAAAAATAAATATATTCTTTGATATTATTCAAAATCTAGATTAGATTTATCAACTTATTTAATTTAATTTGAATGTATATCTTTTTTCTTATATTGTATGAAGTTTTTTTGAACTGAAGATATTTTAGATCCCTACAACGATGACTTTGCCATTACACTGAGCACCGACTGACTGAATGTATATCTTATGATACATCTATTTTTATATACTATAATATACCAACTATTTAAGCCCTTCCAAACTCTTCTCTTCTTTCATCCCATAGACAATCTGATTTCTTATCAGTTTGAAAGGTGCAGTAGTCTGTAGAAGTGATTGTCTCAGGACTGGGTGGGAAATTCAATCAATATACCATGTTCGGATTGGATCCAATGAATTAATGCGTTTTAACATCTATTTTTAATTTGGTGTGGAATTCATTCAATAAATGCTAAGCACATTGGATCCTATCATCCATAAATATTATATATAGAATGAGTGCTCGGGTACTTAGTTTTTACGTGAAAAAGACATTTGAAATCTGCATCTTGTATTTACAATCCATCTGAAAAGTTTGATGTGAGTGAACAACAAAGAACATGTTAAAAGTAGGAAAATAGAGAATGGCAGTCCCCACAAATTATAAGAATTGAGACATCTGCACTTATTATTGTGATCTCAGGCATGTTATTATACAACTAGTGTCATGAATGAAACGTTGAATAAAAGTCCATTGCCATATCGATTGCCTTCTAAAGAAAGGAAGTTCAGGCGAAACGTTCTATCACTTTTGCATGTGTATATATCCCGATCCAACGGACAGGACGGCGTTCAGATTTAGCATTTATATTGAGTAGAAAGAATGGATGACATGACATAATTATTTTTTATAAATAAATTATTAGTTTAAGTATAATTTTTGAATTTGATTGTGTTGTTGTTTTTCTTCGGGTCTTTTTCATTTTGATGATGGATCACGGAGTGTGATTTAAAATATTGATGAAAAAGTAATGACACAATCAAATGCAAAAATTATACTCAAACTACAAGATGGATTGTGGAAACTTAATATCTTTAAATAAATTATTATTTAATATTTTTGTCTAGAGATGAGATATGAATTTATCATTAATTGTTTTATTGTGATGAAGAGTGACTTAAATTGAATATTACAAAATATTTTGTGAATGTATATATTTTCTAAGGGAAGGAAAAATAATTTCTTCGTAAGTTTCTTTACTAGTTTACTTTTTAACATATCTCTTGATCTCTCAATTTTTTTCTTTCCTTTTCTTTAATTCTATCTTTTTATCATAATTAAAACATTGTAAAATAATTAAGGATGTCTAAACTTATAAATCCAACATCATGTGAAGATCTTAATCATCTAATTTGAAATCTCATTCATCATATAGAAGGTTTTGATTGTTAGGGATTAGCACTCATCTAGTGTTAGCATTATTATGACACACCAAACTAGTACTCCTTAAAGTGCTAAATATCCAATGTGCTAAATAACAAGATGATATGCGCAAATGAAGAATGTTGAATGACCTTTACTCATGGCTGAAAATGTTGAATCTTCTATTCATTTTGCATAGAAACCAAATACCAAACACTAATTTTAAAGACCAAGAAAATGTGTTTGCAAGGCTCTAAATGGGAAAATTTAAGAATTTTCCATTGCTTAGTGACTTGCGAGAATTAATTCACCATTAAACTATTTTAAATTTATAGCCCTTGAGAAATATGGATGCTAACGAATGATGACACTTGAGAGAACTCAAGGGATGGAAGGAGCCATACTTGTAGACCATAATTTAATATAGTTGGATTAGCTTAAATATTCCTAAGTGAGAGAAAAAGGATAGTGATGGCACCCTACCCCTCGTAGGAGCTCAAAAACTCAACAAAACTAGAGCTAGTAGGTAGAGGAGGGAAGTTGTGTTTTTGTAAGCAACACACACAACCTCTCCAAAGGTCCAAACTATTTTTGCAAGTGAAATCTGGGTCTAAGAGGACAAAAAGAAGTTGCAAGGATCAAACACTATGCTACAGGAAAACAAATCTAAGATGCAAGTTATAGTCTATTGTTGAAGGCACATAAATGGTGCTAAAGATGTGCAATAAAATGCTACAAGGACAAGAAAAGTATATGTTGTAGGTTCTTGACCACACAATACCCAAAATCATAAAAAACTCCAAATGTTTGCATAGAAATAACTCTTTGAGAGAACCAATTTCATAAAACACCATTCACAATCACACACACATAGTCCAAGAAGCTAAATTTTTTTGAGAGAATAACATTCTATTATATTTTAAATCCAAATACATCTATTACAACCACACATTTACAATTGTTGGGACATATCATAGATTCCACTATTTCTCTTCTTTCTTCCTCTTTTCCTTGCACGACTCTTTTACGCTCCCCATTTTCTATTTTCGGATCATCCTCCTCCTATCCTCTTTGTTCTTTACTTAGTTTTCTTTCCTTCCCAAAAATCCCAAAATCTTGAAATTTCTTCTCCAAAATCCTACCTAAAATTGAGCACTTGCAATGTTTAAAATCACTCATAAATGCCCAACTACCCAATGTTTGAACTCAATAATTCCACTCAGACTTTCTCTATCCCATGTTTCCTTGTTTTCGCTCATTTACGAGCTTATGAGTAGATATTTAGTACCCTATTAGGCTTAACTACCTAACATCCTCCACTAGTCTATCCTTCAATTTCACTAAATACTCATTGTATTATTTGCCCCTTGTCCTTCTAAACACTCTAGAATCAAAAATAAATTCAACCTCCTCTCTTTCTTTCTTGGATAGCTACTCCTTCCATTTTTCTAGTAATTATTTCTCTTTAACTTGTTATTGTGGTGTCTCTCCCTCACAATGATTAAGACAAGACTTTACTCTTCCAAATTCTCATCCAATTTTGTAAAAATCAAATTACAAAGACTAAAATTATGACAACTCCTAAATCAACAATTGCATGTGTTGATTTAAATCGATCAATCAACCCTAGATTGCACAACACAATATACTACTTTCAAAGGTAAATAAAATATCTCTATTTGAACATATTTCATGAATTATATAATACAATAACAATTTCTTTGCACAATTCCATCTCCTCCAATTTTTTTGTAGTTAAAAAAACCAACCTCACATATCCCAATGAACACCTCCAAGCAAAATAACCTATCATGTAGAAGTGATTCAAACAGCACAAAGATATTGCTCTACAAACCCAAAGAGTAAAATTACATTAACCAGAATTGAATAATTACAAAGAGATTAATCCTTAAGAAAGGAGATTGAAATGCTAAAGTGAAACCCTAGGATGAGGATTAAATTAGCATGTGACAAGTGTCAAGATCATAATGAATGAGATGACATGACTAATTTAATAATGAAAAATAAAGATTCCTAAGTTTAACTTAAGTGAAATAAAGTAAAGGTGACTTAATTAATTAATCAAGTAAACAACTTATTACTCTAACACCCCGCTTAAGATGAACTTAGGGAGAAGCTAAAAATCTAAGGACAGATGCATGAGAGAAAATATGGGTCTCGACAAACAAGGCCTGATGAGGTACCCATGTACAAATGCAAAATATCTCTCACAATAGGAGAAAAGGAGAAAACCTTGTGAGAAAAACTCCTCTCCAAAAGAGAGTTCAATACATGTGAAGGACTAAAAAGCCTCCAAACAAGAATGTCCAAAAAAACAGGAACAAGTGAAGGACTAAAGAAGCCTCCAAACAGTGAAAGATGAAGAAGCCTCCAAACAAGAGTGAAAGACAAAGAAGCCTCCAACCAAGAATAAATTTTCCCAAATGATAGGAACAAAGGATGAACATGAAGAACACCACTTAAGCATGAAGAAGCTGCAAAAACTGTAATAGAATGACTATTGAAATGCTAAAAGAAAAACCCTTTTTGAAACAAATGATGATCAAGATCAAGAAGACAAGAATATGTATGAGTGCCCCAAGTGACACTACTTGAATCCAATGAAAAACTAAAGAAAAACATCTGGAACTCAAAGATACATGTGGCACAAGTACCAATAGTCTGAAGAGTTGATCAAGTGAAAATGGAAGGTCACCTCCAGAAATAGGAATGCAAGAGTGTCCATATAATAAGTGCTTCATCTCGCCAAAATGCATGGGTAACCAACTGCTACATCCACCTAGTATATAGGAGTGAATACTATATACATAGCTCACTCCAATGTGAAACCAAGGAAGCATTAGCACCAACAGTAGAAAATCCCCCATAATGTTGACAAGGGAGAGGTATGATAGGTACACTAAAACTAAATTCCGTAATGTAGTGCATGATAAAGAACCAAGAACAACTGAAAGTGTAGACATGAAAGTACAAACAAATATAAAGGGTGCACAAACCAAGACACACATGCATGAGAAAGGTATGAAGGTCAAATAAAGGTAAACATCTACCTCATGGCAATTTATATCATAGTGCGAGTACAATAAGGCACAAAGTGATGTGCAATAATCCCAATACTACACATACAAAGTTGAGGCACTTTATTTCAGTGCATTTATAAATGACAAATACATGCAATGTGAGCCCATAAGGTTCAAAAAGGACTATAGCTAAGAAGAAGGATTTTTGGAAAAAAAAAATCAAATTTGAAAACCACCTACACCACTGTGAAGATCTCAGAACTAGTTTTCCGATGATATCTCATTTGCCCATTTTTGACATCATATGCAAGCTATGCCGAAAACATTGAAGGAAACTCCAAAAAAGAAGATATGACTTTGACTAGAAATAATAGGGACCTAAGAAAGAAACTCCAAAAAATACCTACACCTCTAGAAATTACTACGAGTCCTCTTTTCGACAATATCTTGTTTTCATGATTTCGACAAACTAGAAAAAAGTTATGGCTTCTGGAAGAAAATTGCTCTTAAAGGGAAAAATACACAGTCACTGCATAAAATTTGATGTCCAAATGACTACCACAACAAAAAAAATGGGTTTAAAATTGCCGGCCAAATGGTCGTTGCCATATTTGCTCAATTGGGTTTATTTTTTAAAAAATGTTCTTAAAAAACAAACAATAATGATTTTTTTTCAATAATTTAATTTTAAAAAAAATATTTTTGGGTTCGGGGGCATGTGGGCCCACCCTCACCACTCCCCATAAGGGTGCAAACCTCTAGGGGTACTGTAGGTACCTACACAGGGTTGTGCAGGTACCACCTTGCTTTTTATTTTTTATTTTACAAACAAAAAAATTCAAAGCTTTTAATTTTTTTTTATTATTTTTACAATTTAAAAACTCTTTTTTTTTTTTTGACATCATTTTTACTTCAAAATGCATGCAGGTAGACATACAATAATTTTGTTTGTCTCATAGGTCAAGTGCTTAGATTTCGATGATTTCATAGTCGATCTTAGGGTTTTTGGCCATTGCGAATGTAATGGTGAGGTATGTTTGGGCTCAAAATTCGCCAAAAAATTAGGCACCCCTAGATCTAGCAAAAAAACCCTTTCTTCAAATCCTCATAGATCTGACAAATAGAAGCCAAATTTGACCAAAAAAGGTCAATCTTGACTATTTCAACAACTCTGGATTCAATGGAGAGGTCTTATTTGACCCTGGATGCACTAGGGTATGTATAGGATCATCATGGGAAAATAGGCCCTTAAGTGGCAATGAATATTCAAAAAATTAGAGTTAGGCAAGTTGACGTAAAAATTTGAAAAAGTTATCTATATTGTTTCAAAAATATGTAAGAATAGAATTTGTAGAAAATTGAATGAAGTTTCTAAAATACAAGGTTTATTTAAAAAAAAAAAAATCTATTTGGTGAAATTGTGAAATTTCAATGCAATAGTACTTAAATTTCAGGGAAATAATAAAAAGTAGGTGTCTGTTTGACCACCCTAACCACAATAAAATGATAAAAAAAAATTATAAGATTTTAGATATAAATAGAGGACTTATGTTATGATGTGATGCATATTTTTTTGTAATTTTATTCCAAGTAAATAATTAAGTTTGAATTTTTCATTACAAATTGTAAAAAATATTAAAAATCGTTTGTCTGACCACCTTAACTTGGTCAAAAATTTATGAAATTCATTTTTTTTTTAATCCTATACTATATATGAAGCATTGATTGTGACACATTTTTCAGATTCAAAAAATGTGACACCATTTGAAAGATATGTTTTTCAATCAACCTATCAATCAAGACTTTAGTCACAATTCAAATAGAAAATGAATAATAATTATTTATTAAATTCAAAGTAAAGCATAATTTATATTAATGGAAAGTTGAGAATCTCCTTTAAAAACCCTTTTCGTTTCATCAATTTTGGGTTGAAAAGAATTTGTCAGCCACATGGGCCATCATATCACTTACATATCACCACTTTTTGGCCCATCATGATCTTGCACATACCCACTAAAAAATTGCTTCAAGGAAAGATATCACAAAAAAGGAAGAAGAAGCTTGCAGATGTTGAGCTCTAATACCATGTTGAAGTTGTAAAATACAACCTCATAGAACCCAATGATCACCTGCAAGCAAAATAACTTGTCACATAGAAGAGATCCAGAAAACACAAAGATATTGCTCTGCAAACCCAAGAGAGTAAAAAAATTACAAAAATAAGAAGTGAATAATTACAAAGAGATCAATCCTTAAGAAAGGAGATCGAAACCCTAAAGTGAAAACCCTAGGATGAGGATTAAATTAGCATGTGACAAGTGTCAAGATCATAATGAACGAGATGACATGACTAATTTAATAATGCAAAATAAAGATTCCTAAGTTTAGCTTAAGTGAAATAAAGTAAAGGTGACTTAATTAATTAATCAATATGATTAAATTAATCAAGTAAATAACCTATTACTTTAACAAATTCCTCTCACTGTAACTTATTCTTTTCTTCCTCAATCTGCAATGCTCCATTTCCTTTCACCAACTCATCTCAATCTCTTAACACTCTACCATCATCTTCCAGTCATATAGTAATGATTTTATTCTTAAACAAGTAGAAAAACTATATTATATCTCATGCATCACCCCTCTTTCTTATTCCTATTAGCATACAAAATATACATATATTGTGCAATCTTTGAATCTCCTTTTTGTTGCATGACTTTCTCACTCTTTGATGTGAGTTTATAACATTATTTATTGTTCTTCTTTTTGACACAAAGTTTCTTTAAATTTCCATTTGTTTATCTATTCATAGGTGGCCTTCAACATGACTACACTTTCAATTGTTTTTCTCTTCACTGCCTCCTTAGCTCTTCTACATGTCCAATCATAGGTCCATACTTCAAATGTGCTGGCAACCAATATCATATTTTCCAATCTGCACTCTATTTAATTTGACTCTAAATTTGGATGGATTTCTCCTCTTTCAAACATAGAATGTGTAACCTCCACTTTCTCCATGATTAAATCTATTACTAGCACCAAAATCTTATTAATTTCTCAAGCATTCATCTCTATAGGTGTGACTTTTGGTAGTTTTCTACATATTCCTCCTTTCCTCATTGCCCCCCACGATTTCCTTCAGTCACCCCTTGCCTCCAACAACCACACTTTTGTTTTCCATACTATTTTTTTTTAAAATAGTGTTCCTTTGCTAAAGTAGGAAGATGAGGTGTTGCCTCTTCAACTAGCATGTTACTTGGTTCTTTTCAAAAAATAAATCCTTTCTATGTTATTCCCATAAGATTTGGTTAAAACCATATTTTATAAAGAAATAGTCTTACATTTTTTCTATTGTGGCATTATGGAACGGATTGAGATTGGTATTAGAGTTTACATTAGATTAAATATCCACAAAAATATAAAGGAAAAAAATATGTTGAGTACCCCAATTGATATGAGTCATCTACCAACTAGTGAAGCTAAAAACCAACTTTTGCAATAACTTTTTCCCAAGAAGTCAAAAACTTATAGAGATGCATAAATTGATATTAAAACACTTTTCACCAAAATTTTTTACCTCTAATATCATAGATGGTGAGATTTTAAAAATTCACCAAGTTACCAACCAAAGTCGAAAAACACTCAATTCTCCAAAATTAATAACAATTTGAATTTGAAACATCTGCCATTAAATCCATAAAGGAGTCTAATTTTATTTTACAAGAAGCTTCTTAATGAAACCTTAAAAATATCCTAAAACAATTAATTTTTGGTTGACATAGGATTTTGCATTCACCTGGATACTCCTACATCAGACACATCAGATAAGAAATTTGTTAGAATGGCCCCACAAAGGTGGAGTTGAGTGATAGAATCACCCTTCAAGATTGTGAATAATCTACAATGAAATCCATCACTGATAGCCTAACCGCCTCTGCCAAATAATTTCTCTTATTCTCTCCATGCCCTCCTCTTGGCATGTCTTCACTACACTCAACCCTTGCAACCTCTACACTATATATCTTGCAATCTACCTCGATCCTCATGAATATCCCACTTCATTTTCTAGAATCTACCACTTCCATAATTTATTTTCACTTTGTAGCTCTCAACCAGTCAAGACTTCATACACATGCAATGACACCTTTGAGCTCATCAATCCCACTTCCTCAATTCACATGTTTCGTCATAAGCTACCTCACAGTCGGAAATCTCCTTATGTCCCAAAAACCTCTTCCCCCTTCCCTCTCCACCCATATGTCCTAGTACGAACTACCTCATAGTCAAGACCATGTCTACATGCTCAGAACCTTTAGTTATGATACCATTTTATGAAGACAAGAGTTTTCTCTTCCAAATTCTCATCCAATTAAAAAAAAAAAAAATTACAAAGACTAAAATGATGATAACTCCTAGATCGACAATTACATGTGTTGATTTAAATCAATCAATCAACCCAGATTGCAAAACACGGTATACTACTTTCAAAGGTAAATTGAAATATATCACTTTAAATAGATTTCACGAATTACATAGTACAATTACAATTTCTTCTCACAAATCCATCTTCTCTATATTCCTCTTCCTACAACTTCTTATTTTCTTCCTCAATCTACAATGCTCCATCTCCTTTCATCGACTCATCTCGGTCTCTTCACACTCTTCCATCATCTTCCATTTATAAAATATGGTTTTATTCTTAAACAAGTGAAACTCCTATCTTTTATCTCACATGCCACCCCTCTTTCTTGTTCCTGTTAACATACAATATATATATATATATTGTGTAGCCTTTGAATCTCCCTTTTCCTACATAACTTTCTCACCCTTTAATGTGTGGTTATAAATTTATTTACTATTCTTCTCTTCAACATGAACTTTCTTTAAATTGCAATTTGATTCTATATTCATAAGTGACCTTCAACATGCATATTCTTTCCCTTGTTTTTTCTCTTCGCTACCTCCTCAAATCTTCTACATGTCCAATTGTAGGTACATACTTCAAATGTGCTAGCAACCAATATCATACCTTCTTGTCTAAACTATATTTAATTTGACTCTAAATTTGGATGGATTGATCCTCCTTCAAAGATAGCACATGTAACTTCCACTTTCTCCATGATTAAATCCATTGCTGGCGTTGAACTCTTGTTAATTTCTCAATAATCCATCTCTATAGGCATAAATTTTGGGATTTTTCGCACATTCCCTCTTTTCTCATCACCCCCAGTTTTTGTCAGCCCCCCCTTACCTCCTTCAACACCTACATTTTTGTTTTCCATACATTTAAAAAAAAAATAATATTCCTTTTCTAAAGTGAGAAGATGAAGCATTACCTCTTCAACTGGCATGTTAATCAATTATTTTTAGAATGGTTTGTCTTCCTTTGGTATTCTCATAACATTTGGTTAAAACCATATTTTGTAAAGAAATACTAAATTCTTACATTTTTTTTCCACCATGGTATTTTGCAACCAATTTAGATTGGTATTCAAGTTTACATTAGCTAACATATACACACAAATATGAAGGAAACAAATATGTTGACTACCCCAAATGATATGAGTCATCCACAATCTAGTGAAGCTAAAACCAAATTTTGCAATAAATTTTTCGTAAGAAGTCAAAAACTTATAGATATGCGTAAATTGGCATTAGAATAATTTTCACCAAATTGTTTTTCCTTAATCTCATAGATGGCAAGATTTTAAAACTTTTCCAATTTACTAGCCGAAGTCAGAAATTGCTCAATTCTCCAAAACCTTTAACAATTTATATTTGAAACATCTACTATTAAATATAGAAAGGAGTTTAAATTATTCCTACAAGAATATTCTTCATGAAAATTTACAAATCTCCCAATTTTTTTTTTTTTGGTTGATGTAGGATTGTGTGTTCCCCTGAATGCTTCTACATGACATACTAAGTAAATAAATAAAAAAAAAAAAATGGTTGATATTTTCAAATCCGTAGGTATCTCTAATTCATAAGTAGTTGGTTTTATTATTGAGATATTTCATGTGTCTCCACACAAAATCTGGAGCATTTAAGAATGAAAATTTTAATATGAATTTTATTCAGATCTTTAAGGAAGGAATGCTTGGTATGTCTTGATATCTTTGCAATGTAAAAAGTTATATATGTAATACTTTTAGCAGCATATTTGGGTGTCATGTAAAGTACATGATCAAATTTGTCTTATCCAAAGTAATGTTGCTTAAAAATCTATCCAAGATTGGTTAGTAAGTGATGCTCTATTTATTGGTATATCATTCTAATCATTACATATTAGATTGTTAACTTTTGTCGATGTTGACGTGAGTACAAATATGGCTAGCTAATCCATGCTAAAATGGAAAATAAAGTTGCAGGTTTTATTATCGAGATATTTCAAGTGTGTTTCCTTATGATGTCGATTCTAAGAAATTGTGTAAAATTTCATTTAAACAAGGCTTCTCACCATTCATTTGGCTCATACTAGTATTAAGTTGTTTCCAGAGTGCATTGTTTTGAGCTAATTCATAGTGTCTTGTATTGCATTTTCTGGTAAAAGATATTTGCAGGGTCATGGAGCTTAAGGAGTTTCAAGTGAAAAATTATAAAGTTCTGATCTCAGTGAAACCGTGGGAAGATCCCTTTTCATCAAGCATTCAAAAGGAGGAACTACAAAAAGCTTTCAAGGTTAACTATAAATCTGTTTTCAATTGCATTCAAACCATTATTGGTTAGGATGTGTTGCATATAGAACTTCAAAGGACAATATTTATTGTAAATCTATTATCCATTTTCTTATCGAACATTATGGATTTGGTGCAAAAATATAACTTTTTAAAATCCATAGCTACTAGATTTGTTGTTCGAAGGTATTTGGAAAATGATGCATTTCTTACAAGTGTGTGATAGTATGATTTCAATAAAGGTGGTGGGATGGTAGGAGGTTTATTTCCTAGGCACTTAATTTTATATAAAAAGAGTCATACAAAAGTTTTTCAAGGTATGCTTATGTCAACAATGCATGATACCTCATCACACCTCTATCAAGTTTTAAAAAAATATCAATCTACCTTTGACATGGAGGATATATATCAAATTAAGAGGAAGTTTCATGCAATTTCCTTTTTGAGGAATCATACATGTGTGCATGATTTGCAATTAGAAATACCTCCACAAGTAGCTAAATGGAAATTTTTCTATCAGTATGTTCTTGATATTAATGAAATAGTTGGGTATGTGCAGGATCATGATGGGCCAAAAAGTGGCAATATGACGGGTATGTGGCTGACGACTTTTTTTTAACCCAAAATTGATGAAATGAAAAGGATATTTAAAGGAGATTCTCAACTTTCCATCAATATAAACTATGTTTTAATTTGAATTTAATAAATTATTATTATTCATTTTCTATTGAATTATGACTAAAATCTTGATTTTTAGGCTGATTGAAAAACATCTATAGCTTTCAAACGGTGTCATATTTTTTGAATCCAAAACATGCATCACATTCTATGCTTCACATACTATAAGATTAAAAAATTAAAAAAAATAATTTCATGAAGTTTTTACCAAGTTAAGGTGGTCAGACATACGAGTCTTTATATTTTTTAAAAGTTGTCATAAAAATATTATAAATAATTATTTACTTGGAAAACAATTATAAAAAAATATGCATCACATCGGGACATGAGTCTTCTACTTATATCTGAAATATTATAAAAAAATTATTATCATTTTAATGTGATTAGGGTGGTCAGATAGACACCTACTTCTTATTTTTCCTTGAAATTTAAGTACTACTATATTGAAATTTCAAATTTTCACCAAATATATTTTATTTTTTTTGTAAATAAACCTAGTAATTTAGAAACTAAATTAAATTTCCTACAAATTCTATGCTTACATATTTTTGAAATAATATAGATAACTTATTCAAATTTTTATGTCAAGTTGCCTAACTTTGATTTTTCTGAATTTTTTGCCACTTAAGGGCTTGTTTTTTCCTTGATGATCGTGCACATACCCAGTTCCTTCATAGGACTATGATTACAAGAAGAAAAAAATATTGGATGAAATTTCAGTGAATGGCCCTTGAGGGGTAGGAAACAAATCAACTTCTTTCTAATTTTGGTTCATCATGGGTTATCCCACAATAGTGGTTTATAATTTTTGGCCAAACTAGACACTACAATTATTATTTTTAACTAAATCTTCATATTCAGGAACCTATAGCGGCTAAACCGTGAGGAATTTGGAGATGATGAAAACTAGAGTCTCATCACATTTTGTCTGTAGATTCTAAAAATATTTTTTTCAAAAATTTTGGAATCAGATTGCACTTTTTTTCCATCTCCCTTGAAAACTAGTTTTTTTCATAAAACAACATTTTCAAAAAGTGACACTCACCCTATACAACATAAAAAATTTTGTATGAAAGATAAAATTCTAATTTTTTCGAATTTAGATTTTTAACTATGATATCTAGCACTTTAATTTGGTCTCATAGTTTTTTATTGAATATTTTTTCCTTAATCAAGTTTCAAAGTCAATCCAATTGCAATTGAGACATAGGTAGACTGTATACAACATAACATTTCTTGTATGAATCGAAATTCAATTTTTTTTTTAATGGATCAAGGACATCAATACCTAGCCTCAACATATTTTAAAAAAAATTATTTTGATAATCTACTATTTTTCCACATGTGCAAAATAGAGAGCTTGATTTTCGATGAGAAACCTATGTTTAATAAAACTAAAAAGACACATACATAATAAAACAAAAACATATTAAAATTATATTCGTTGGATAGCTCATTCTAAGGACTACTTGATTCTAGTTGGGTTTGTGAAGATTCCTCCATTTTCATCCTCAACCTGAGCTTCGAAGTGCCAAAATTTAGGGTTTTTTTGTGTCTCAGATGGGGTATTAGGGATAAGGGGGTTCGCTCGAACCCATAGGGGTTCGAATGAACCTCTAGGGGTTTGCTCGAATAGGGGTTCGGTCAAACCCTGGTTCAAGTGTACCCCTTCAAAGAGGTTCGCTCGATCTCCTTTCCCATGCATTGTAACATTTTTTTTGGTGGCCAAAATTCAAAGGGGTTCAATCGAACCCTGGTTTGAGTGAACCCCTTTTTGGTTTGGTCGAACAAGAAGGTTCGTATGAACCCCTAAAATCACTTTTTTTGCCTTGGGGTCATTTTTTGTGAGTTTTCCTTCCTCATTTGAATTGTAAGCCACTATTGCAAGTTCACCCTCATATATTTAGTTCTTTCTGATGGATTATACAATTAGATGTCTTGGCTATTATGTTCATCAGGATGCTATCTTTTGAGTGTTTAATGTCTTGAGGTTCTTTTTTTTGAAAGGTTTCGGGATTACTAACTATGTAAAGAGTTATGTAACGGATGTAGTCAATGCTTTGGAAAATGTATGGGGATTTTCTTATCAACTATGGAAAGGGATATGTAAGGGGTGTTATCAATAAAATTTGGAAGGGTTGATGGGTTAGTTTTTTTGGTATGTAATAGGGTTTGTCTTTTCTCACTATCAATTGAGCTTGCCATCTGTAAATGCAAAAATATAATATTTCAAGAGGGAGTCAATAAGTGTTATGTACTTTCTCGAGCTATAACCGAAGGTTTCCTTCTCCTAGTTCTTTCCTGTCGATATGCTCGCTTGAACCATGATTTTGTAATATCTATTATAATATGATATAAATATATATTGGTTTGCCACTTTTGTTAAAAATAAATTTAAAAGTCCATTTAATCTTATTATAAGTATGGATAATAAATTTTTCCCTTTTTAGATGTGCCAATACCACATCTCCCACTTCAAAATATTATTTTCTCCTTTCCAAATTAAATTTCTCCTTATACCATTGGTTACTCCAACTGAGTCTTTCTCTTACTTTTGACTGCAAACCTTGCATGTTTTTGATAAATTTTTCTCCTTCAACACTTCTCTTATATCCTTTAGTATTTACAAGCTCCCTTAATTTTAAAATATCCATAGGGTTGTATCCATAGAAAAACTAAAATGAATGATTACCTATAATCTTGTTGATTAAGTCATTATATGAAAATTTGACTTGAGGCAATATCAAGTCCCATTGCTTAGGCTTATCACTATAACGTAGAATAAAATCTAGAATAAGATCTACAAATAGAATAAATGATGTTAATCTTAATATAACCAACATTAATCAAAATCAAAAAACAAAGAACAAGGAAATAAATATAATGAATAACTAAACAAATTAATTGAAAAGGTCTGATCGAATATGCGTTCACTTCTTCGAATTATCTTGATTGCTATTCTCCATTTTGCTATTTTAGTATTCTTGCCCTCAAATTTTCAATATTGATGCAAGCATAACTTCGTTGAGTGTCTAAGAAAAATATCAAAGATAAGTTTCGTCTCAAAAGTGTATGATTTTGGTAGGAGGAATAATGATAATGACAAGCCATTTTATAGATTTTGGGTTTTTGAACGACCGACTCAAATTGAAAGAGAGATCGATAGACGATATTGATGAATGCCATGTGATGTGAGTTTTTTTTCAGATAGAACTTGAGTTAGAACATGAGTCAGAAAAGATTGCAGGATAAAGATTAAGTTAGAACGTGAGTTAGAACACGAGTTCAAGATCTCAATCTATAGTTAAGAGTCTTCAAAAATAGAAGAACAAGACTTTGAATGTTAAAGAAAAAGTTATAAGTTGAAGAATAATGCATTTGAATGCAAACATGAGCTACTTAATTAAATAAAGATATTTAAAACACATCATGCATATGATCTAGAACTAGTTAACTGACTAGTTGTGATAGAGAGTCCTCTCGCAGAGATAATCAGATGTTGAATCCGAAGATAACTGGAGAACTAAAAATAGATTTTGAGTTAGAAGGTTCAAGCGAATGATTAGTCAACTGATCGACAGATGAATGTGACATAAATAATTAAATATGAATTAAATGTTAATTTAATTCAACATTCGAAAATAAAAGATTTAATTAATTAAATAAAGATCATTTATTTAATTTGACTATTGAAAAGGATAAATTGAATAATTAAATAATAAATATTTAATTATAGATAAAGGGGGTGAAATAAATAATTAAATAAAGATATTTAATTATGGTTGAAATATAATAAAGGGGGTAATTAAATAATAAATCATTTAATTAAGAAGGAAGAATTAATTAGTTAGCGACATAATTAAATAAGTATGATTTATTTAATTAATCAAGTTGAATAAAGGTTATTTATGAATTAATGAATTAATTAAAAGGGGTATTTAATTAATAGATGAAATATGTGTTAGAAAGGTAAATAAATAATAAACATTATTTAATCATGACCATGGATAATAGAAAATTATGTCGAAAGTGGTGTTCGCAAGCCTAAACCAATTTTTGGTGTCTATAGTTTTCCCCTCTTTGATACAATGTTGTTAAGGCATTGTTTCAAAGAAAATATGCCCTGATCGTGCCCCAACATGAAATAAGCTAGGGTATGCCCCCTCGGAAAAATTGACAATTTTTTGAAAATTTTCAAAAAAAATCAGAAAATGTTCCCGATAAGTCAATTTGACAGTTAGAAATGCTATGGAGTTGACGGAATTGAAATTGGAGGTGATACGGATGTGTACGGGTCATTTTAAGTTGAAAGGTTAAGCATCCAATAGACAAGGGCAGAAGAAATGCCACCCAAACCCTATCTATAAATAGGAATTAGGTTGAAAAGTAATTCATTTGCACCCGAAAGAGTTTGGAAAAATAAGAATTTGCTCTGACTAGCAGACAAAAATGGAACCTATTCCCTATGTTGCGCATTGAGGATATCGGATCCGGACAACCGACGCAGGACCATCGGTATGTACCTGAAAATGAACTCCTAAAATTTATTTTTGCACGTAGTTTTCGGCATTGAAAAATTGATTAGCATATGCGGTCCTTCGTGAATGATGCATATGCCATCGTATTCGTCACATTTGACTGTGAAATGACGCATTTGCAAAAACACGTCTAGGCTAGGTTAGGCATTTTCAGGGGTTAAACACATGTGCATTATAATGCACTGCATATGTATTTATGACACGCATCTACATTAGGGATAAACACATGTGTGGTAGTGAACTGCATGTGCATTAGTGAAATGCATATGTAGCAGATAGATAGGTTGTAGAAAATGCACCGCATTTGGTTTTTTTTGCACCGCATTTGCACTAGGTAGAAATGGGTACTAGAAATGTGCAACACATATGTAATATGTGATGCAAATGAGCTATCATGTAACACATTTGTAAGAGTGTGCCGCATCTGTTACAGTGAGCCGCATTTAACTTGTAAAAATTTTAGGAAAAAATCTTCCAAGGAAAAAGTTTAAAAATCTTGACATCGTGGTTGAAATGCAAGTTGTATTGGATCCAATATATGTGCAGGAGACACGTCTAGACACATTCGATCTAAGAGACCGTTTGAGTAGTGTAGAGATATGGCTTTTGTGGAGACTTGGTCTATGTCACTGTCTTTCGATGCCCACTATTTGGGCGAATAAGGGGATGATTACTGTGTTGTGCGAGCGATGGCACTCTAAGACATCGTCATTTCATTTGCTGACTGGGGAGACGACTATCACATTGGAGGATGTGTATAGGATACTGAGATTGTCGATTAGAGGAGAGTGGGTGATGTACGATACCCAACGCGGATTGACTGAGTTAGCGATATTTTATCAGGCGGACGATATCAGTAGGCTCGACATCAAGCACTATGACATTAGATGGCTAGTGTTGGCAGATAGATACAATAGGATTGACTGCATATTATGTACATTGATAGGGGGATAGTTCTACTAGATCGACGGGGTCATGGTTTACCGGTTGGATGGGGTGAGATGTTGGTTGGTATGTTGGAGAGAGAGAGTCGGTATGCTTGGGGTCCATGCCTATTAGGGATGTAATATTTTATTACATATAGAGACACACACTCATTGAGTTGTGGGACCACTCTACTAATGGTGTGGGCATGGGAGAGGATAGTTGTGTTTCGTCCTTCAGTTACTATAGAGTGTTGAGAGAGAGCTCCGTATGTATTTTGGTACACGGGAAACATCACTCAGAGCCATGTGGGAGACATTAGATATTGGAGACATGCCATCAACATTCCAGATCAGTTCACTTGGAGACCATACATGGACTATGAGGAGTGGGTGGATGAGGATATACATTTTTTGTTTTATAGACATACATAGTACCTGATTGGAAGGACTATTTCAAGTGTGCATATCATAGAGAGACACTTACCAGACAGAGTTTTGAGATAGTTTGGTGAGGTTCAAGATGATCCTCAGAGTAGAGTAGAGTTTTCTCATTCTTCAAGAGAGGTTCCATATTGGGGGCCCATGATTCTTGTTGCTACCGCAGAGGCAGAGATACAGGCTTTCTATCTAGTACAGTGGGGATGGAGAGATGGATTAACAGAACCAGGGACTACAATTATGTATGACACGTGGTGGGAAAAGCATCATCCGATTCCATACACCAATCTGGATCAGCCGACACCAGACCAAGAGGATGGTGGAGAGGTGGAGGTGCTAGAGTTGGTAGAGTTGGAGGGAGAGGTGATGATGGTAGAGGTGGTAGGTGAGGACAAAGAGGATAGAGAGGGGGTCAAGTAGGTGGAATTTCACCTATCTGAGATGCAGTGATAGAGGATGTACCAATGTTGGACATCAGAGGTGGAGTGGATGTACAGGGCAGAGATGAGCATGCTACCGAGGAGGCGGTTGTAGAGGAGTTAGCTGACATGGATATTGGAGGAGAGGAGACTACAAAGGATGTTGATATAGATATGGATATAGACCCTCTAGGTATTTTGGTAGGATATGGGGAGGATGATGTTGAGGAGGAGGCACCGATGGAGGAGCAGGAGAGAGAGCTCAGGGATCAGATTGTGGAGGGGAGACAAGAGGATGATGCCCCTAGGGATGGTGATAGGGAGGCCTTGGAGGAGAGATTGAGATTGATGACAACAAATATTAATGCTATGAGGATAGAGAGAGACATCATACTCATATAGAGAGAGACAACTCTTGTGTAGAGAGAGATAGTATCCATGCAGAGAGAGATAGTGCACTCATGGAGAGGGATCAAGCCATAGCCCGACGATAGGAGATAGAGTAGTAGTTCATAGAGGTCAGACACCTTTGTAGTGGGTTTTCATCTGATGGCATGGTATGGGATTTAGTCAAATCAATTGAGAGAGCTACCTATTATAGGGATTTATATGAGGTAGTGGTGCTAGCAGAGAGACAAGCTCCTAGCTTTTCAGAGGTTCGTAGTCAGAGATCACAAGGCAGGAGTCATACTAGGACACAAAGTATAGAGGGTGTGGTAGGAACATCAAGGGTAGGTTTGAGAGGCCTTTCACCTCATAGAGAGAACCTTCGAGGCTTTTCCCACCACCTTCACCATGTGACAGTAGTGGCAGTGGGATGCGATGATAGTTTTTACATATGTAGACATTGTATTTTGATCAGAGAGCCTGTGAGCTCATTTTTATTTATTGATACATCATGACATTGTACTGTGACACATTATTTTGAGTGATATATATATGATTTTGGCAGCTTCTATATGATATGCAGTTTTATTTTATGGTGATGCATTTTCTTCTATATGATTATGTTTCCTAGATGATGTATGTATATGTGTCATGAATGAATGTTTTTGTATGATGTGTCTATGCAGTTTATGATGTTATGGATGTCTTTATTTACTTATGATAATGGATGGAATGTTCTATATGATGTTATTTATATGTGATGGTGAATTTTATGTAATGTTTCCATTATGTATGATGATGAAATACATATTATGTCATGATTTCATAAATATGTAATGAAGATGTTAATGCAATGTAACTATATGACATGTTTATAGAATGCACATAACTTATCTAATGTTTTTGTTGTGTCACATGACTTTATCATTATATTGGATAAGAAATGTTAGTACGAATGAATTTAGAATGTTAGTAAGAAATAAAGAAGGTTGATAGATTGAGAAAACATATGATCTTTAATATTTTTCCAAATATGTTATGCTTGCTTGTTATCATCACTGGGCGGGACATGACACAAATGGATAGTACACACCATGATATGAGATAGACCATAGTGTACAAATTCATCCATCTGCAAAAAAAATAGACAGTCGTAGACAAGGAGTATCTTAACTCATACTAAGGACAAGATTCCCCAATCGTCGTTGTCTTCACAAACCACAGACAACAAAAAAATAAAAGATGGGTCATGAGACGTCATTGCTCCTCTAAATCCTTGATAGGACATCCTTGAGGAAACTAATAACATGAGTCAAAAACCAATGTTAAAAAAGACAATTGACAGACATCAACCAAAGAAAAAGAGTCTCGAGACATCCTTGCTTCTGTAAATCTATCAAGGGAAATCCTTGAGAAAGCTAGTAACTGGACTAAATTCACAAATCGATAAAAATATAAGAAAAAATAAGATATAAAGTCATAAAGCCAAATAAAAGTATTCGCCAAAAATTGATCTTGTGGGATTGTTTGATTGTTTGATGTTTAACATAGTGTAATCTGAGGGATGACACATACCACAATAAGACGTTGAGTCTGGTTTTGACTGGGTGACTATCTGTATAAGGCATGACAAAGCCTGGTTTCAGAAAAGACATGACCGTATAAGACATTGGAGCCTAATGATGTTGATGCGACAAGCTATATGAGGCTATGACATTTGATGACATCGGTTGACAAGAAAGATATATCTTGCAAAGAAATAAGTTGATCGCTTTGACAATGTGTTTGATATTGACTTGATGACTGTTTTGACATGTTGCCTTGTTGCTGCATGACTTGTTTTGATTCGTTGACTGATTAACAATGTGTGTGTGTGTGTTGACCATGTATGACATGAGATGATACCCTAAAGTACTGACCTAACTGACTGAAGACATTCTTCTAAGTGAATGATACGCAATGTGCGTGATAGTGAATTGAATGTAAATGAACCCTATTGGACTGACCTAGTGTGGTCTTGGGATCTCATCAATTGATTAGCCATGCCTACGTTGTACATGCAGAGACCTCATATTTTGACACGGCCAATGACTTTGAATGTACAAAGAGTCATGATTTAAATGTGTGTGATACATGAAAAACCTAGACAAACAGACCTAATCCCTTAGGGGCACATCGATTGATGGCCTTGCCTACGTCCCAGTCATAGAGGCAATGTAGTTCGACTATTTCTACAACTGACTGAACATGACTGACTTGATATGACTGACTAGACATGACTGACTTGACTCTGTTTTTTGGATTTTTTGACATGTTTTGATTTTTTTGTGTTTTTGAATTTTTCTAATGTTTTTTGATTTTTTCAGAACATTGTCCAATGGTGTAATGCTATGTACAAGGTTTTTATGGAACATAACAAGGATTTTCCCCTAGTCGGGAATAAGACCTATTAGATGGAGTGGGGAGTATGATGGAATGGATGTTAGATGTCAATCGTTCCAAGCAATGGATAGGACAACCATTTATTATGAGGGATGGTGCTAAGTTTGATTGGAATGATGGTAGACGGAAGAGCGGGTATGACTACACATGGCACCTGTTTGCTAGGTTTTCACCATGGTACTTATCCATAGCGCAACCGAAACTGTTTTCATTATTGGATGAATTATTTCTCTTTACTTTTTTGTCATTTTTTTGGTGTTACAAAGATGCTTGTTTTCCAGGTTTTCATCAAGATAACCATTTTTTTGTTTTTTTCCATTTTTTTTGTATTTTCTAGATTAAGACACGGATTCTCAAAAGCTAAGAATAGAACCTCTTTAGATGAATACTGTTGATAGGTGAAAAAAGTGGCTCTCCTTTAGGAGTAGAGAGTTGGTATGCTCTTGATCCAAAGGCTTATGTGACAATATAAGGCCCTAACCAGTTAGGTTCAAACTTACTTGGCTTTTCTCATTTAGCTTGATTCTTAGGATTCTCCATTAAAACCAGGTCACCAATGTCAAAGTGTCTGTTGAGAACTTTCCTATTATATCTTCGACAAAGACGATTCTGATTTGCTTGCAAATGGTTTAGTGCTTTCTGTCTTTGTTGATCCAGTAATTCTAGCTCTTGTAATCTGGATACATTGTATTCTTCATCATCAATGTGACCTTTCAAGGATACCCTCAGGGAAGGAATTTCAACCTCAAGAGGTAAGATAGCTTTGGATCCAAATACTAGGGAATATGGAGTGGTTCCAAAGGGAGTATAGATGCTTATACAGTAAGCCCATAAGGCAGGATTTAGCTGTAGATGCTAGTCATGACCAACATCATTGATATTTTTTTTAGGATTCTAACAATGGTTTTATGAGATACCTTGGCTTGGCCATTAACTTGTGGGTAATACTGGGTGGGAAAATGATGCTTGATATGAAACTCTTCACATAAATGGCATACTTCTTGGTTCTTGAATGGGCACCCATTGTCTGTGATTATGGATTGGGGTACACCATATCGACAAATAATATAGTTTAGGATAAGCTTAGATATTTGTGTGTCAGTGATGTAGGTCATGGGAATAGCTTCAATCCATTTGGTGAAGTATTCGGTGGCGGTTATGATGAATTTATGGCTGTTGGATGAGGGAGGGTGTATCTTACCTATGAGGTCAATTCCCCATTGGGCGAAAGGCCATGGTGATGTAATCAGATGAAGCTCTTGTGTTGGTGCTCTTATCAAATCTCCATGTATCTGACACTGTCTACATTTCTTTACAAAGATATATTAGCCTTTCTCCATTGTAGGCCAATGATAACCTAATCTCATAATCTTATGGGCTAAAGTAGGACCACTCGAATGGGATCCGCATATACCCTTGTGCACCGCTCGCAAAGTTATTTGTGCTTCTTCAACATTGAGACATCTCATTAGGGCGTTATCTAAGGTACGTCTATACAGGGTATATCTGATGATGGTGTATTTAGCTAACTTACGAATGAAGGTTCGACATTGGTTATTTGATAGGTCTAGAGGTAAAGTTTTGTCAGTGAGATAGTCAAATATGTGTTTATACCAAGGGGACGTAGGACCAACAATTGTACACACCATCATAGAATCAGGGACATCATAGGCGGGGACCAACAACTATTCAACCAAAAACTCAAACTGAGGCACATTACTCAGAATATCCAATAAGAATCCCATGGTTGCCATAGCATCTGTAGCCTTGTTATGAATACGTGGTATTTTTTGAAAGGAAATATGATCAAAGTAATGCTTGAAACTGTCAACCATGCACTTGTAGGGGGCAATTTTCTCATCCTTAGTCTCATAATCATCATTTACTTTCCAGTCTACTAGCTGAGGATCTCCAAAAACATGTAGACTCTTAATCTTCCATTGTGCTGCCATTTTTAATCCTGTCACTAAGGCTTCACACTCTACTATGTTTTTGGTGCAAGTTAAAGCAATCCTAAATGATTTAGGAATAGTTTCGCCTTGAGGTGTAACGGATAGAATACCTGATCCTTGACCCATCAAAGTATAATTTCCAGTTTGTTCTAGTGTCAATATTAAAGATAAAATCATCAGGAAAATCTGCCACTAAAGGATGGTCTGCCTTCATGGGTGCATCTACTAACTGATCTACAATCACTCGTCCTTTTATAGCCTACCTTTCCATGTATTGGATGTCATACTCACTAATTATCATAACCCATTTAGCCAATCATCCTATTGACGGTACCTTACTTAGGAGATATTTGAGGGGATCAATTTTTGCAACCAACATTGTTTGGTGATTGAGCATATAGTGTCATAGCTTTTGAGTAGAAAAGGCTACCACAAGACATACATGTTCTATGTTTCTATAGTTTAATTCACATCCTACCAAGGTACGAGTGATGTAGTAGACTGCCCTCTCATGGCCTTGATCAGCATGTTGTGTGAGAAGAGCTCCTAATGCTGAATGAGTTGTTGAAATATACAATATCAATGGTTTTCCATCTGTAGGTGGCATGAGAATAGGTGGAGTGAGCAAGTAGTCCTTTATTTGTTGGAAAGCTTCCTGAAATTTAGGTGTCCACATAAATGGTACTCCTTTCTTGAGAAAATAGTTGACCAATGTTGATAGGAGGAGGAATTTCTATGATAGCTCTTACCTTCTCTGGATCTACTTCAATACCTCTTCTGGAAATGATGTACCCTAACGGTTTTCCTGATTTCACTCCAAAGACACATTCTTCGGATTTAGCCTGACATTGTAATTCTCTAGCCTCTGGAATATCTTGTCTAGAACCTTCAAATGATCTACCCTTGTTTCTAATTTATGTATAGTTTCATCTACATAATCTTCCATGAGAGTGTGCACAAAGTCATGGAAAATTGTGGTCATTTCCCGTTGATCAGTAGCTCCTGCGCTCTTAAGCCCAAATGGCATAACATTCCAATAGTGCATGCCCCATGTACATGTGAAAGTTGTCTTGTGTTGGTCTTCAGGGATGATTTTGATTTGGGTATATCTAGAGAAACCATCCATGAGGGATATAATCTCGTATCCTGTTTTAAGATCTACTATCATGTCTATGTTTGGCAAAGGGAAGTCATCCTTAGGACATTCCTTGTTGATGTCTCTAAATTCTATGCAAATGCGAATGCCCCCAGTTGGTTTAGTCACTAGAACAAAATTTGAAATACAGTCTGCATAGTCTATAGTTCTTATAAATCCAACATCCAAGAGTTTCTTAAGTTATGCCTTGACCAGTAGAGCAATCTATGGATGCATTTTCCTTAGCTTCTGTTTGACTAGTTTAATATATGGCTATAATGGTAGATGGTGCAATATTAGGTTTGGATCCAGCCCATGCATGTCAGCATATGATCATGCAAATTTTATCTATCTCTTTTTGAAGAAGTCCTTAAACTCATGTTTTTTTGTCTTTGTTAAAGAACATGCAAAATATACCATCTGAGGATTCTCTTCTCTACCTATGTTGACTACAACAAATTCTTCTACTAGCATCAGTGACTTTTCCTGTTTAACAGGTAGAATATTTAAACCTCTATCCTTGCATTCCTCAGAGAGGTTTTCACCCTCGGATATGTCCTTTATTTTGAATTTTTCTTCGTCCAAAGGTGCCTTTCGGTTTTCACCTAGGGACTCATCATTTTTCTCTTTTTCATCTTTTTTCTTTTTATTTTCTTTTTTGCGACTAGAGGTGTAAATAGACTCCCCAAAATATTCTTTGTCATCCAAGTCTATGGTAAAACCAAGTTTATGATCCCCTCTTGGTATGCCTTCTCGAAGTCCCATGAACTCAACAATTGCTTCGTTGTTCTCGAATGTATCTATGATGGGTGTATGTTGTTGATCCCATTCGATAAGTTCAAGATATATGAGAGGTATGTCATCATCAGAGTTTTTAAAGGTAGGAGCTGACAAGGTGAATAGAGAGTGGTTGACATGATCACAAAAGTTTTGGACTAGCTCCTTGTTCTTCTTCCTATAGGTAGGTATATTCTATTGTGGGACTATAGTAAGGGTTGAGTCGTCAGAAGATGGTTAGGCAGGTGCCCAAGATGCATGATCAAGGGTTTCCAAATAATAGTATTTATGCCATTCTTCTTTAGACAAGTGCTTCCTATGAGGGGACTAGTTGGTTTTGTTATAGGTTTTACCTTTAGGTCCAATTCTCCAAAGAGATCATCTATGTTCATGGTACTGGTAGAGGAATAAGAATCCCATTCACAATCACTTGAGTTAGGAGATTCATCATAAATTGGGGGAAGTGGTTCATGAGACTCATCATAGACTAGGGGAAGTGATTTGTGAGATATCTCGATGCCTGCATAAGCACACTCTTCCTCTTGAAATGGTGACGAAGTACTAAGAAACCCAATTCTAAGTGGTTGACACCCTAGCCCTAGGTATTTTGGTCATGGTGAGATAGTGATTGGTTCCATCCTTCCATTTTGATGTAGTCCTAACCCACCGTGTTTTTCATAGCCTTTGTTTTGCATAATCTTAAAGCCTTTTCCATATTGGTCCTTAGCTATTTAAATAGACGGCGAGGGGTATTCATTGTCTGCTTGATACAAATAAGATCTAATATCACCTTGATCCACAATTTATTCACTTAACTCTCCCCATTTGGTCAATGTCATTGTAGGGGGAACATGGAATGTGACTACTGCCTACCTTCTATCTACCATGGGTAAGCCATATGCCTTAGGTGGAATCACTTAACTGACACAATATGATGCCTTTAAGTAATATTCTCCACAACCCTTGTCTTGGATATCGACCTTAGGAGTGTTTGATGGTGGTTTCAATGAAATGGACTTGGTCAGATGTGATGGGTCAATGTATAGGGATAAAGTGGATGATGAAGCTTCTTGGTTAACTGGTACTTTTCATTGTGGAATTTCTCTTAGGCTCATATAATATTGAAAAGGATCTAGATCACCATCAATCATGATCTCAGTGCCATTATAATGGAATTGAAGACATTGGTGATATGTTGAAGGTATGACTTTCATTGCATGTATCCAAGGTCTACCTAACAACAAGTTGTATGGAAGGGTGAGATCCAAGACTTGGAAGCTAGTGTTCATAATTGTTGGGCCAATTATGATAGGAAGTGTGACATCTCCTTTGTATTATCTTTCCTCATCATCATAAGCCTTGATGACTATACTCTTAGAAGTGTCTATGCAATCTTCTAAGAATCCTAATGCCTTAACCAATTTTAGGGTACATAGGTTCAAATGTGCTCCTTCATCTACCAAGACTCATGTGACTTTGTGATGGACTAGGACTTCAAGATGTAATGGTTCATTATGATTATAATTTTTGGTTGAGTAATCTTGTTGGGAAAATGTGGCTTGATGCGAGTTGGTCAAATATCCCACCATTTCTTCAAAGCGATTGACATCTAAGTCCGTCGGAACAGTCGTGTTCTACAAAGCTTTGTCAAGAATGGCTTGATGTTCTGGTGACAAAGTCAATAGTTACAAGATAGATATTTGTGCGAGGGTTTTTCTCAATTGATCAAGGAGATTATATCTAAACTTGGACCTCTACATAGGTGGCTCAGAAGAAGGACCTAGAATAATTATTTTAGTTCTGCATGTGTTCACAGCACATTCCTAGTGCTTCTTAATGATGATGGTGTTGACGTTTTTAGTGACAGCTTAGAGGTGATTTATGATTGATCCTTTACCATAATCATACTTGGTATTGTTGTACTTCACAGATGGATTGTTCTTGATTCTCGAACTGGAGGATTTTCCTTTTATGTGGTCATGTAATGGGTCTGTGAAGACCTTATGATCACCGTTCTTAGTATTTTTCTGCCCATTTACCTTTATGGTGCCGTTTTCAACAAAGTCTTGTATGATATTCTTTAACTATCGACATTGTTGTAGGTTGTGTCCTTTCATGCGATGATAGTCACAATAGGCATTGTCATCCCACCATGATGGTTTAAACTGTCTAGGATCATATTCTTGTGGTTCCAAAGGTTTAATGACATTATGTTTGACCAATTCTTTGAAAACCATCTCAATTGGTTGTCCTAAAGGTGTAAATTTACGCATAGGAAATCTCCTTTGTGGTCTTTGTTGTGAATTTTGGACATAATTAGCCATTTGATCTGGACTATTCATCATGTCTCCATTTTGGTTGTATCCTCTAAGTTTGACAACTGGTCCCGTATGTATGTTTTTAGCAACAACAATTCTGTCATTCGTGACATTCTTGTTTCTAGACCAGAATTTGTTTCTATCATTCAGTGCATTTTGATGTTGGACAATTGGGCTTCTGCCTGGTACTTTTATTTCCCCTATGTCAATAAGGCCCTTTTCAAGGATGATCCCCTTTCTTACCAAGTCTAGGAATGAAGTACAACAATGTACCGGTAAGTCACCTCTTAGTTTCAGATTGATGTTTTCAAGGAATATCATGACCTTCTAGACTTTTAGTATTTCAACTGGACATCGGCTAGCTAGACTTCTCCATCTCTATAAGAAAGTGGTGAAAGTCTCACCGTCTTCTTGTGTCATGTGGCACAAGGTTTCTATTGTTACTTCATTGTCTATGTTAAAGGAAAAATGTTCGGAAAACTTCTTAGCTAATTCGCCCTAGGATCATATACCATATGGTAATTTAGAAAACCATTCCAACACTATCCCTATGAGGGTTCGTGGAAATAGTCACATCAAATATGTGGGGTCATATGATATGTCCATGCATTCCGTTGAGAATTCTCTAATGTTTTCCAAAGGATTCTTCCTCCCATTATACTTTGGCAAATTTGGTATAATGTATCCATGGGGGAAAGGTGTCATATAGAGCGCTTTGTGGAATGGCCATGGACATAGATCTTGTGTTGAGATAGTTCATTTGTCGGACATATAATTGCTGTCCATCTATTGTTGAAGAGTTTTCATTTTGTTTTGGAGGAAATATACTTGTGTCAAGGACATGTTGTTGGCGTTGTTTGGATCAATGTGGATATTTTGAAATTCCATGTTCTATGACGAGTTGTGATTTGGCAAGGGAATGTATGCCATTAGAATGTTATGATTCGGATAGGGGATATTTCCTGTTTGAATATTTTGATTTGGTAGAGGAATATATCTTGTCTCCATGTTCTGATTTGGTATAGGAATATATCTCATTTACGTATTCTGATTTGGTATAGGAATATATCTTGTTTGTGTGTTCTAATTTGGTATAGGAATATTTCCCATTTGCATGTTCTGATTCGGTATAGGAATATTTCTTGTCTATGTGTTCTGATTTGGTATAGGTATATTCATGCCAACTTTCGATCTCTTACCAGTCGTGTTGGTGCCAAAGGGGTTTGATGAAATTTCTCTCGTAGTAAATTATAAAACTTGTGTTATGTTGAAAGAGGTTGTGTTTACAATTGATGATGTTTGAGTTGGTATGCCAGTTGGTATTGCTGCGGTGATTTGGGGAATTGAAACACTTGACATTGTAGTTTGCGTTGGTTGAGTAGATTGTGTTTTCAAAGTATGAATATCAAATCTTGGTGGTAGTGTGGCACCTTCTACTAGAAAATTTGATAGATAGTGTTGGGGATCATTTTCTAAACACTCATCCATGAACGATGCAAATTCAAGAGCTTGTACTACTGGTTCTATGTCTTCAATGTAAATTTGTCCATGTGTGTCCCTAGTGACATGTTTCTCAAGCAAAGGTCTGTGTGGTCTTTCTTTTCCTCATGGTTGATTTTCGAATGGATTGATGAACTCATTGGGGTCTGACATTGCTTTTTGTTTCTTTTGAGACCTTGTTTCAACCATGAAAATTTGCTCAAAATGGGGTAATGTAGAGTATGTCTAAAAAATGATATGTCCTATGTCTATGTTTTTGGATTTTCTAATAATAAAGGATGTTGCTAACAATGATTTCTAAAATGGCGTATACTAAGATGATGTATGATAGGATGGACAATATGCAAAATATCAAGTAGACTATGATGATAAATGAGTCTAAGATGGGTATAACCTACCACTTATGGAATAAGTGCATGAAAGGATTTGTGTTTGACCAAGGAACCTGATTGTAGGACAAAGACAATTGACAAGATGAATTTCCCAAACTAGACTCTTGAGCTGGAAAGATTCACAAATAGGACTAAAGTGACTAGGTTCAATGACGTGACAAATCGAAACATGAACGTATCCAATGATGAGGAAAGTTACCTATTTCTAAGATATGTGATTTCCTAGGAAGTTTCTTTATGCATGTAACTGAGGATGACTATGAATAAGATGTATATGACACCTAATAATGCAAGGTTTTTGAGCGAAGTTTTTCTAGTTTCTGTCCAAGGTTGATCTTAAGAAATCAGAAGTGAAAGTGACAGTGATGTTTCAGACTCAATTTGTGGTTTTCAAATTTTTCTGTTGATAGTCAAATGTGATTCACCTAATAGCTGCGGTTCAAAGTTTGACAGATGTGATTTATAATGACACATGCGATGAATTGATGGATACGGTTTTTGTTATGACAAATGCAGTTTTGTAGTACACATGCGGTGATTAATGGACTATGTAAACCTAAACTTTCTAACAGACACTTGCGGCTTGAAAATTGACAGATGCGGCTTGCATGCACACATGCAACTCAAATGTTGACAGTTGCAGCTCGTAATATCTAGACTGTGGAAAATGATTTTTTTTGAAAGACACATGGGGATTTCCCCTAACAAATGCGGCTCACTAAGATAGATGTAGTGTTAAAACTGACAGTTATGACTCACGTTTTGACAGTTGTAGTTTTCCAAAAGTTGTTTTGACTGACTCCATTTATTGATCAAGATTTTTGACAAATACAAAAAAAACAAGCACAAAAATCAATGTATTTTCAGTTTGTGATGAGAGGACTGTTAAGACCAAAATCATTTACAACCTAGGCTTTGTGGACAATACTTGCTAAGTTCTTACTTGGATTTCTCCAGCTACGCATATTTATGGTGGATGACTAGTAGCTTGACCCCATTGGCTCCCCTCCACGACACTCACTTATATGGGGTAGCCAAGCTACTGTACCCATGAAACTCCCATGGCATACATCTCATCTCCACACATAAATTGTAAGAATGTAAGACAGATTCAGAGGGCCGACCCTGTTGGACCAACAAATAGATGGGATTTTGGAAAATCTACAACAAGGTGTTTAGTAAGGGAATTCCATTCATGGGGCACTATGCAATGTCAGTGAGAGTCCATTTTTTTCCATCTCATCGGTATAGTGTGCATGATTCTTGGGCTTTCCCCAAGAATCCACTTTTATATACCGGTTGGAAGTCGCTTGGCATCTAGCGTGCTACCGATCTGAGTCATCTTGGGGTGAGTACTTTTTCCCACCAAGACAAGCCCAAGTTCTAGAGTCAGTAACCATTTCTCTTACACCCAGGATCACATGACTACGCAAGGGGAGAGGATACTCAAATTTATTGAATCATGAAGGGTTACAAAAACATGCTTTCACACCAATCAAAGCAAACACTGATTCCTTTTATTCCAAATGACAGTTATCTATCTACCAAATAGAAATCTTGCTAAATAAATAAAGACAAAGGCATTAAGTCTTGCATGCAAATTGATTAGTAGTTCATGTTTTCGGTGTCTTCAACTTTCATCTTGCAGAAAACAATGGTTTTGGTTCTTATTGTCTTCTATGCTTCATCCTACAAACACTAAGTTAATCCACCTTAACACAATTGTAAACAAACATTAGCAAAAATCAAAACAACCTATATTGTGAGAATAAAAAATGAATGTATGGAAATGACCAAAAAGAGAAAAAGTGATTACTAGGTAGATGCGACGTTCTGAGCCACAAATATAACTCAATGTTGACAGGCGGATGCGGTTTAGGACTTCACGGATGCAGTTTAGAATGACACATGTGTTGCTATTTTTAGCAGATGTGGTTCATGGATATAGATGCATCGGTTTGTTGAACAGATGCGGTGTGTCATTCAATAACCTACAAAAACAAAAAATAGAAAAATGAAAACATGAAAATATGTGTGAATCAGAAGCGTGTTCATGTCGGGTTTACCAAATGTAACATAGAATAAAATCTTGAATAATACCTGCAACTAGAATAAAGGATGTTAATATTAATCTAACCAATATCAATCTAAATCAAACAACAAAGAACGAGGAAATAAACATAATGAATAACTAAAAAAATTAATTGAAAAGGTCTCATCGAATATGCGTTCACTCCTTTGAATCATCTTGATTTCTCTTCGCCATTTTGTTGTTTCACTATTCTTGCCCTCAGATTTTCAGTATTGATGCAAACATAGCTTCGTCGAGTGTCTAAGAAAAATATCGAAGATAATTTTCTTCTCAAAAGTGTATGATTTCGGGAGGAGGAATAATGATAATGACAGGCCATTTTATAGATTTTGAGTTTTCGAACAATCGGCTTAGATTGAAAGAGAGCTCGATGGATGAGGTTGATGAATACCACGTGATGTGAGTTCTGTGTCAGATAGAACGTGAATTAGAGCATGAGTCAGAAAAGATTGTAGGATAAAGATTAAGTTAGAACATGAGTTAGAACACGAGTTCAAGATCTTAATCTTCAGTTAAGAGTCTTCGAAAATAGAAGAACAAGAATTTGAATGTCAAAGACAAAGTTATAAGTTGAAGAATAATACATTTGAATGCAAACATGAGTTAATTAATTAAATAAAGATCATGCATATGAGTTGAAACTAGTTAACTGACTAGTTGTGATAGAGAGTCCTCTCGCAGAGATAATCAGATGTTGAATCCGAAGATAACTGGAGAACTAAAAATAGATTTTTAGTCAAAAGGTGAGTGAATGATTAGTCAACTGATTGACAGAAGAATCTGACATAAATAATTAAATATTTATTAAATGTTAATTTAATTCAACTATTGAAAAGGATAAATTGAATAATTAAATAATAAATATTTAATTATAGATAAAGGGGGTTAAATGAATAATTAAATAAAGATATTTAATTATAGTTGAAATATAATAAAGGGGGTAATTAAAAAATAAATCATAAGGGGGTAATTAAAAAATAAATCATTTAATTAAGAAGGAAGAATTAATTAGTTAGCGACATAATTAAATAAATATGATTTATTTAATTAATCAAGTTGAATAAAGGATATTTATGAATTAATGAATTAATTAAAAGGGGTATTTATTTAATAGAGGAAATATGAGTTAGAAAGGTAATTAAATAATACACATTATTTAATCATGACCATGGATAATAGAAAATTATGTCAAAAGTGGTGTTCGTAGGCCTAGACCAATTTTTGGTGTCTACAATCACCAACTAAAGAGTTTAGAAAATTTCCTAAGATTTGATTAAAAAATTCATTTTTTCCATCTTTTTGGAGATTATATGCATAGATAAACTTTAAATCGATACCTAATTTCTTTTTTTTGTGACCTCCAAAAGTGTCCTACAAGCTTAGTGTCATGATCTTAAGCTATACTCTTTGATAAGCTATCTAATCTAACAACCTCCATAAAGAATAAATTTACTACATGTGTGGCATCATATATCTTCTTGCATGCTATAAAGAGCCATTTTCAAAAATCTATCAATAACCACAAAAATATAATCCTTACCTTTCTATTTTCTTAGTATTCCAAGTATAAAATCTATGCTCAAATCATAGCACAATTTATCCAATACACATAATGACTAATATAGTCCTACATTTTGACTCCCTCCTTTGGAATATTGACAAACTTGACATCCTTACACATTTTTTTAAATTTTTCCCTCACCCTTGGGGAAAAATACCTTTTACTAAGTTGTTTCATAGTTTTATGAACTCCAAAATGTCCAACTAGACCACCACATTCTTTTTTCATATTAAATTATGCCTCTTTGGCCATTGAGGTATGCATAGTTTTTTTCCTTTGAATAAAATCCATCTTGTATAAATTAGTTCATCCATGGTGTCCTATTCACACTTGTAGGGTCTGTACATCATGTCCATGAATCCTCAAAGTACACATAATATTTTCATAACTCCTTCATCACGTCAAACCCAAGTACTTGATTTCTCATTTCAATCAATAGTGTTTCTCTCCTACTTAATGCATCCTCTCCTTTGAACTTCCATTTCTAAGCTTGAGAAAAAATGTATACCCTTTTAGGAATTCCACCCTTCATGTGTCATTAGTTAAGCTTGGTTTGAATATTTATAAATTACAAAGCATGATGATCCATGTAAATAATAAACTCTTTCGGAAGAAAATTAATAATTATTCTACTTATTTAAAGCTTGTACTATGTCATAGAATTATTGTTCATAAACAAAATGCCTCTTCTTGGAATCATTAATATTTTCACTAAAATATGTAATAGGTATACCCACTTGGATAATTTAATCACTCTTATGGTTGTCCCACTTGTATCACAATCCACTTGAAACACTTGTAAAATTAAAAAATGTTAATACTAGTTCTTTAGTGTCTCTCTTCTTCAAAAACTTATAATTTTTATATGGTATTTTTATCTACTTAAACTCTCTTTTATCTCCCTTTCTATTTTTAGTTTTGGTTGCACATATCACACTGAAATTTCAAATAAATATACGATAGAAGCTAGCCATAACATCATACACTCTCCTAGGTGTTAGTCATTCAATTATAGAATATACCTTCTCCAAATACATTTGTATTCCTTGTGGTGAGATAACATATCCTAAGTAAAAAAAAAAATTCTTTCATAAAGCTACACTTTTTAAATTCAACAATAAAATACACTCCTTGAGTTTTTGTAAGACTTGTATAATATACAACAAATGTTCCTCATTTATGTTACTAAGATTTAGAATGCCATCAAGATAAAAAATAAAAAAAGTATCCTAAAAATGACATCAACACTTCATTCATCAATCACTTAAACATGCTATGTTACATTTGTTAATCTAAAAGGCATTTACAACCACTCATATAACCCATCCCCATTCTTTAAAATATTCTTATAGTCATCACCCTCTCTTATCCTAATTTGGTGATATCCACTTTTTAAATCATTTTTTGTAAACTATGTAGCCTCACCCAAACATTCCATTCATAGATTTGGGTGTGAATCCACCCAATACCAAAACGACTGATGCAAAACAGTACTAGAATCCATAGATGAGACAAACCAACACTCCCTTATCATTGAACTAGAACTCATGAACAAGTGAACTTGTGAACTAGCCATGTGAGAGGTGAGGGTTGTTTATATAGAAAAATAGAGGAAAATAATTCTAAGAGGAATAATAACTACAAACTTCCCATAATACAAGGGAGTTTTACCTACTTGGTTAATTCCAAATCACATGGTTTTACCTAATTAGTAAAGAAAAATAAATGGTTATGAGAGGTTGAAAATAAATCTAAAAGAAGGTGTCAGGCTCAACTACGAAACATGTAACTAATGGATTATGCTACATGTCCTCATACTAACCATTCTAATTTAATTTGAGCAAGTGTAACAATATGTGTAGGAAAAATAATAATTCCCTAACATAAGGAAAATAAAAAACCTACTCTAACATCACACAAAGTGTACCTTAGGTGGGTGAAATGACACAAAGATGGGTCCCGAATATAAGGCCATGTTGGGTACCCATATAAAATAAAATATCTCACAAATGGAGAAAATGATAAATCCGAATGGGAAAAAAACTCCTTCCCAAAAGAGAAAAGAAAATAAGTTTCTTTGGAAAATAAAGATTCCCATGCAATGAAAAAGTCCTTTCCAAGAGGGAGAGGATAAGAGGGAATATGGAGAATCATCCCAAGTAGTCAACAATGCAAATGGTTTATTCTCACAATTTCATGTAGAATATGGTCCATTTTTATTGTAAAGCATTCCTCCTTTTAGGAAGAAACAAAAGCGAAGGTGCATACATGATGTCTTCCAATTCCTAAAAGGAATACAAGGGAAGAATGCTCAAATTATATGAAGTCGTTGAAGGCTTTGTTGCAAGTATGATGATGTTTTCATGGAGTCAATAAGAATTATACTAAGTAGTGTTTTCATTGATGTCAACTATGTGTTGATGAACTTTGTTGCATGATTAAGATGTCGAGGATATTGAGAAAATTGTGAAAAAGAGGAAAACATGTTGCAGGTTGGACAATTGTAGTTGAGATATTGAGGAAGTTTTGTAGTACATGGAGCTATATTTTGTTGCAGTTTCTGAAGATGAGTTTGAATGAAGTAATGAGTTGAGATGATGTCTCTAGTATTTGGTTTCCAAGTTCTTTTGAGAAAATTTGATAAATAGAGTAAACAATGTTGTGCAAGTGTTCAGAATGTGCTCTAGTATTGTGTTCTAAATCTCTTCCATGTTGATGCTATGCCTATGGGGATTTAATATGTTTTTTAAGGTTCTTAGAGGTTTCTATATTCAAAATTTTGGTTTCTAGATCATTGTATAGAGTGAGATAATTTCACTAGTGTGTGAACTAATTTTTTAGTGATGGTTTTAGTGGCTTGGGAGAGATGTATTTCTTCCATGTTTCTTTGAAGTTTGGCTTCAAATTGTGTGGATTTGGGAAGTTTCTTATAATGTTAATATCTTTCAGATTTCTAGGTTTCACTTGATTTGGTATAGTACAATGTGTGTTTCATGCATCAATCTGAAAATAAGATTTAATAGTTGTTTTAAGATGAATTATTTGTATTATGCAAGATTGGATGATGCATTTGATGAATCTTAGGTAGTTCGAAGATTATTCTAAATCGTGTTCAAGAGAATTATGTTTTTTTGAAATTTATGGATTGATATAGGGAAGTGTGTACTTAATGTTCATGGTGTTTAGCATGGGTATTGGTGAACCTTGTGTTAGCACTACATGTGAGGCTTGTGAAAGAATGTTGAGATGTGTTGGGTATATTTGGGTCCTAATTAAGGATTTATATGGATTTCCTTAATTCCTATCCACCATAGGAATGCTAGTTGCTAACCTATTTTAAATTTTTAAGTATAATGAATAGTTGCTAACCTTAGAGAAGGTTTTTGAGATTGCGGATGATATAAATAAGTGTGATTTTTTTGTAAGATGCAAGAGAGAATCGATAAAGAGTCAGGATATATGTGATATTGATGTGAGTGATGTCTACGATGTGAATTTATGTATATTAGTGCAAATTTTAAGTTCTTGGATTCTTGAAGGAAAAGAGTTGAAGGTGTCCTAAATATTTCATACAAGGAAGAAAAAGTGTTGGAGAAATTGTTGTGGACTCCTTGTTTCATTGAGAATTTGTTCTCTAGGTAACATTTCTCTTATATCTTCTTGTGTTCTTTTTGTGGTAGTGAGCCCTAGCTGTGAGCCCTTTTGGATAGTGTGTCCTATTCTGGTAGTGATCCCTTGTATCGATTTTTCAATTACTTATATTATGAGCTAATCCTCACCGTGGTTTTTCCATCATTTTGTTTTCTATGTAAGTTTGATGTTATCTTATGTATGGTGCTGTTATTTCAGTTTCTATTATTTACAATTCATGTTTAATCACATTAATAGAATATGGGTTAAATAAATGCATGTGGATATGATTACTATTCATCCCTTGTACTAGTTTTGAAATTACTTATATAATGAGCTAATCCTCACTATGGTTTTTCCATAATTTGTTTTTCCATGTAAATTTGGTGTTCTCTTATGTATGGTGTTTTTATTTTAGTTTCTATTAATTAAATTTCATGATTAATCACATTAATAGAATAAGGGTTAAATCAATGCATGTGGATCTGATTACTATTGAGTGTTTTGATGTTTTAATTTTCTACAAATGATTGACCCCACTCTTAATTTTTTTGTTCATTCAATAATTTTTATTAGAGCAAGGTTCCTTGAAGAAGAGCTTAACCACTTAAGGTAGATCTAGGATGGTGAAGCAAATTGATTTCCCTAGATTTGATGGAACAAACTATGCATTTTGGGAAATAAATATTGAAGGATATCTATTGGCTCATGGATTTGAAATTGAAAAGGAAATAAATAATTAGTATGATGCACCTACAAATGGTTCAAGCACAAGTGATGACATCAAGGTACATGAGATAAATGAAAAGGAAAAATTTACTCTAACAAATAGTCTTTCAAATTTTGAATTGGTTAAAGTTATGAATCTTAAGACTACTAAAGAAGTTTCAAATAAGATTGAAAGTATTTATGAAGGAGATTAAAAGATCAAACAAGATAAGTTGAAAAATATGAAGGCACAATTTTGAGACTATGTGGATGTGTGAAGATGAAAAAATTGCAACCTACATGCAGAGGGTTGATGAGATGGTAAGTGCTATGAGTGGTCTTGGTGCATACGTTAAAAAACCGAGGGTGGTAAATAAATTTCTCAGAACTCTTCCCAATTCATATAGTAAAAAGGTACCTACTATTGAGGAATTTGAAAATTTTAATATTTATTCAAGAGATCAGTTGTTTGGTACACTAACATCATTTGAAATGAGAAAGCTTTCTTTGAAAAATGGTAAAAAATTGGAGACTGCTTTTAAGGCTAGAAAATAAAAAAAGGTTGAAGATTCAAATGAAGATGATCTTGATTATGTGGAAGGTAACTTTGTAAGAAGAATTAAAAGGGCACCAGTAAGTACAAAGGTAAACTACCTTTCAAATGTTTTAGTTATGGTGATATAGGTCATTATACTTCTAGATGTCCAAACAGAGTTGTGAACAATAAGAGTAAGGATAATAAAGGAATGATGATGAAAGGAGCTTACCATCTCAAAGAAGATGTTGGTATTTTTGATGATGAATTTGATTATGGATATTTTGATTATAATGAATTCTTGTTCTTGGATATAAAAGAAGAATCTAGTTATACGAACTCTGAAAGATGTGTGAAGGAAAGTATTCCAAAGAAGAAAGAGAAGGTTGAAGGTACTTTGGTATCTACTTTTCATGTTAAAGAAGATAATAATTACTAGGTTTTTGATAGTGGTTGTTCTAATCCATGACTAGAGACAAAATTAAGTTTGTTAAACTTGAAAATTATGATGGTAGATTAGTTAAATTTGGAGATGATTCAGGAGCTAAGATTTGTGGACAAGGTTCAATGAGTTTTGATGGAAAGCATAATACTAATAATGTTTACTATGTTAAGGGTTTAAGGCATAATATTTTGAGTTTTGGAAAAAAATGTAGCAAAGGATATAATATTGTGTTTAAGGATGAAACATGTGATATTAGAAAAGGGTCCAGGACAATGATTTCTAGTGGTAAAAGGATTGATAGGAACACCTATTAGCTTAAGGGTTTTGATGGCCATTATTTTATGTCTTAGATTAATGATAGTTGGTTATGACACTAGAGGACACGTGTCATATAAATTTTGATAATTTGGTGAGCATCAGTTCAATTCATGTAGTGAGAGACCTACCTAGAATCACAAAGCCTATGAATGCTATTTCCAGAGATTGTCAGTTTAGAAAAAAAGGAGTAGTTTTAAATGAAAGGAACAATATGCTATTAGACTAAGGAAATTGATTCATATATATCTATGTGGTCCTACAAGGGTGAGAATTATACAAGGTGATAGTTATTTTATGCTTTTTATTGATGATTATTCTAGAATGACATGGGTTACTTTTCTTAGAGAGAAATTTGATGCATTAGATAAATTCATGACATTTAAAGCAATGGTTGAGAATGAAATGAATTTAAAAATCAAATATTTGACATATGAAAGAGGTGGAGAATTCACCTCCAATGAGTTTAACATATTTTGTGAAATTCATGGAATAAAGAGGAACTTGTTTGCCCCTAGAACTCCTTAGTAGAATGGAGTGGTTGAAAGGGAAAAAAATGGACTATTCAAGAAGCTGCTAGAACTATGATGAAAGAAAAAAATATACCAAAAGTCTACTAGAGAGAATAAATTCATACTATTTTTTACATACTTAACATAGTTCAAGAAAAATCTAATAGCACAAAGACTCCCTATGAGTTATGGTATGGAAGGATTCCTACTATGAAGTAATTTAGAGTATTTGGAAGAAAATTTTATATCAAGAGAGATGAAGAAAAGTTAGGAAAGTTTGATGTAATTTATGGTGAAGGTATCTTCTTTGGATATTATACTAAAAAAAAAGTTTATATCTGTTAGAAAAAAAGGCTGAGAAAGATTGTTGAAAGTGCAAATGTCAAGGTTGATGAAAATTTGTAGAATACAATTGTAGTAGATGGAAATGTGTCAGATGAATTTGATTTTAGAGAAGTAGAAGAAGAAAAAACTAATGAAAAGGAAGTGAAAAATTAAGAGGAAGAAGCTCTAGAGAAGACCCTTAAGATGCCTAAGTATGTGCAAAAGAATCATTCTAAAGATCAGATCATTGTAGACAAGAGGAAAGGTGTAATAACAAGAATTAAGGTTGATGAAGTTGAGGTAAATATTTGTTTACTTTCTAAAGTTGAACTTAAAATAGTGAGGCATGTAAAGATGAGAATTGGATGAAGGAAATGGAAGAAGAAATTACACAAATTGAGAAAAATCAGACTTGGGAATTGGTTCTTAAACCAACAAACAAGAACATAATTTGAACTAAGTGGGTATTTAGAAACAAGCTAAAATGAGAATGGAGAAGTGGCGAGAAACAAGGGAAAACTTGTGTGTAAGGGTTACTCACAAGTGGAAGGAATAGAATTTGACAATAAATTTTCTCTTATGGTTAGGATGGAAGCTATCAGAATGTTTTTAGAATTTTCAATATACAAGGACTTTAAATTTTATCATATGAATGTAAAGTCTACTTTTATGAATGGTGAATTTGAAGAAGAGGTTTACATGAAACAACCAAATGGATTTTAGTTGTCAGATCAACCAGATATGGTGTGCATATTCAAGAAGACATTATATGGATTGAAGCAAGCTCCCAGATATTAGCATGCAATATTGGATTGATATTTGATACATAAAGGATTCAATAAGGTCACAACTGTATACACCTAAAAATGGTCTGGAGCATCTGATTAATTAAATACAAATTATTTGATTAATTATCCTAAATTCCTCTACTATCGAATAAATAGAAATATTTATTTATATAGTTCACATCTAAATTCGTCTTTGAAAATAAAAAAAATTTTTACTTTGTTCGATTTAATTATCAAATCCCTATTTTATTCTATCACATTCATCAAAATTAATTAAATAAAGACAAAACACTTTATTAATTAGAGACAAACTCCCTCTTTCTCTCAATCTCCTCCATCTCTCACTATTCAATTCTCTAGATTGAATCCAAGCCTTTCAAAGCTTTCCCTGTGCATTTCTACATCCAGGAAATCTATAAATACAGCCTCATTCAACCATGAAAAGGATCCAGATAATCAAGCTTTTGCACTTTTACTCTGCAGGAATCCAAACATCAAGCATCAAGCATTCAAGCATCAAGCATATCCAGCAATCAAGTTTTCAATTATGGCTGCCTCCTGTAGCTGCAATTATCTGTTTCACATCAATATCATGCTAGTTCAATTGATTTAACATTTAGCATTGTATTAACATCATCTCATTCTTCAGATAGTCATTTTAACAGTCTTATTTGCTTACACAATCTGAGAGCAATTTAGATTTAATAAATCTTTGGAGATAGAGAGCAATAGGACGCTTTCAATTGATTACTTTGTTGAATTCATTCAATTTGTTTAATCATTGATATAATGTGATATTAAGAAGTGTTTTAGGTCTTATTCACATATTCACACTTACAATTTGGCGCCCACCGTGGGGCATTAACCCCAATTTTATCAAAAATGTTATTTTTTTGAAAAGTGTCATGCAGGTTTTCAGCGTGTTTTTATTTTAGCGCTTCCGTTAAAAAATTTAGCGCTTTTGGTTGCTGTTTTAGCGCTTCTAGTCACTGTTTCGGTGCTTCTGGTTTATATTTCAGCACTTCCGGTTTTTAGCGCTTCTAGTCACTGTTTCAGTGCTTCTGGTCCATATTTCAGCACTTTCGGTAATTTAGCACTTCCATGCCAAACTTCAGCGCTTCGGGTTCTTGTTTCAGCGCTTCCGGGAAATAGCACATCAGGTAACTGTTTTAGTGCTTCGGTGTAATATTCCAACGCTTTTGTAAAAGTTAGTTTGGATCCAATGCATCCACAGCTAGATTTTAATTTTTTTTCAAAGTTGGAATAAAATTGATCAATCTAGGATAGTCACTTCAAGTTTTTCTAAAAATTGATCAATCTAGGATAGTCATTTCAAAGTTGGAATAAAATTGATCAATCTAGGATAGTCACTTTCTTGTTTTTCTTAAAGCAAATCTATCAATCCTAGGATAGTCACCGCATTTTTATAGTAGAAGTTAAAAATAACATCATGATTTCTTTGAAGCAACACCTTCACATAGATTAGAAATTTCCTTTTTGGGATTTTAAAACAAGACAAACTTATATGTTGTGCTTGTGGTGATTAGGCTTATGCTCTCCCCTTAACTGGGTGACCAAAGTGTTAGATTCACTTTTATTTCATGTCATTTATGTTTTATTAAATCCTTTAGCAGGCCTGCCATAGTGGGAAAAAGTACTCACCCTACGGGAACAACCTAAGTGTGAACAACCAAAGCCAGGTTATCCAACCCACTATAATAAAAATGAAAGTTGTTGATGAAAGTCCAACTTGACGGTAGTAGGCAAGATAACCATCCCCAAAATCTTTTTTCTAAAGATTGGGAGGTCTCCTGAGGGAGTTTATCTATTTGCCACACCGAACGGAACCCTATCTATGAACCATAGAGTAGTTTCTCGTCGAGTTAGTATCCATACATTGTCATACTCACGGTGTAAGGGGAGGGAAGAATCTACCCCCAAGACACTCACCATATAATTACCAAGGATCGCTTGCTCAAGGGATTCGGTATCCACTTCCATCACTTTGAGTATGCACCTAGCAATGACAAAAACATGGGTGCCCTCTAGGGGGTGACAGGGCTGTGTGAGTCAACGTAATTGCAAAATGTGGGCTGTGAGTATAATGATGACCTACTTGTCCTTAAGTGTGAGTCTGCTTGATTTATCTACAATTGTCAAAACAACCCATCAAAATCAATAAAGATCATTCATGATTTTTGAATATACACAATATTTTTAGTTTTAAAACACTTATTCAAAATTGCTTGCCGTGTTTCCACAAATTCATTTAAATCAGATTAAAGATCATCTTGAAAATGTCAAGTCAAAACAAATCAGGAAATCCATGCTATGAAAGTGGAAGTCCACCACATTTGTCAAGAAAAAAATTCAAAGTTACAAGGCCCAAACAACCTCTCGGTTATAGAAATAAATTGAGAAGACAACGTTTTCTATATCAAAATCGGAAACTCTTTTTACAACATAGAACATTCATTCACCATTATCACAATTTTGCTAGGGGTCACTCTTTAGACTACACGGTAGAACCGCTCTATTCATGAGCCTTCTTTCAAAGAAGAGCTCTCACGCAATTCCACAACCGTAGTCAATGGATTCATCCTTCATATCTTCCACAATCTCTAATATAGTATGCCACAAGGCCAGACCAGATTCTACAATAGAGAAAATTGAACTTCTAATTTAAGCATTCTAGAAACCTGTTTCAGCGCTTCTGGTCACTGTTTTAGCGCTTCTAGGAAATAGCACTTTTGGGCACTGTTTCAGCGCTTACAGTCTATATTTTAGTGCTTTTGATAAAATAGCACTTTTATTAAATCTTTCCACGCTTCGAGTCTGTATTTCAGTGCTTTCAGTATAATAGCGCTTTCATCAATTTCTATAGCGCTTCCAGGCACTGTTTCAGTGCTTCTTATCAATTAGCGCTTTGGTCACTTATTTCAGCACTTCTGGTCTTTGTTCTAGCGCTTTCGGGAAATAGCGCTTTTGGTATCTTTTTTAGCGCTTTTAAAATAGAGAGTTCAAGATTTTTACTAGTCCATCAGTCTGTAATTTTATCCATAGTTTTCATCAGAATAAAATTTCTTCTATCAGAATCATTGTCTAGGAATCAAAGTCAAAAAGTTTTATACAAATTTCCAGCTTATCAATTGAAACAAGATCTTGCAAATCACAAGAGTCGAAATCAAATACATAATCAATTGCTATAATAAAGTTTATTTAATAGGATACTATCATCCTTCATCATGGAACAAAGTATAGCCATCATTAACTTTTTTAAATATTGTCTCATCAATAAGATAAGTCATCTTATTTGACTTTATTTAAAAAGGTTCAAATTGACACTATCCTGCACATAAGATCAACATTTCAGAAGAAAGGGAAAAAATTTGTATGCCAATCTTAACTAGGTCCCAAAAGCAGAGATTCTTAGAACAAGAAATGGCAGAGGAAAATCCTTGGAATAATTTGAACCGAAATGATAAAAATGAAATAACTCCAGAGAACATCCAAGCAGCTCAACAAGATCCCAAGTTTCACATATTTATGGAGAAAATTATAGAACAAGACATGGAAAAATATCTTTTAATGTTAGCTGAATCAGGGGCAAAACTTCCAAAAGATTTTGATGTAAACCGTTTGAAAGAAACACCGGAAATGAATGAGACTGAGATACCACAACCTACACAAACAATAGATTTGATTTCCATTTTAACATCTCAAATGCAATTGTTACAACAAAAAATACAAGATATGACGCAAGGGACTACCAAGAGATATGCAATACAGGACATTTGTCCTTATCCTTTCGACATAACGGTCAGCTTGATACCTTTTCCAAGACATTGTGAGATCCCAAAATATGATAAGTATAATGGAAGAATGGATCCAATTGATCACATTAGAGAATTCAAAATGACGAGTCTTGAGTTTGCACAAGAAGAGACATATTTAAGGCGACTATTCCCAAGGAGTTTGGGAGGATCATGTATGGAATGGTTTTCAAAATTGAAACCAGGTATTAGAACTTTTGAGGAACTCTTTAACAGATTTATCTCTCAATACTCATTCAACATCCAACATGATGTGACAATCAAAGATCTTTACAATCTCAAACAAAACAAGGGAGAAACGTTTTTGTGTTTCCTACAAAGATGGCAATGCTTGTTTGCTAGGTATCCAAGGTCCATTCCTGAAGAAGAAAAGATGGAGTTGTTTATTGAAAATTTGATGAAAGAAATGAGTTATAGATTAGAACTACAATGTTCTCCAACATTTGAAAAAGTGATAAAAAATAGTCTTAAAATCGAAGAGGCGTTAGTCAAGAGAGGAGTTATCAAACATTTTAATGATAAAACAAACAACACAAGTAACTCCTCAAATCAATACTCAAGCGGTGAGAAACCGAAATTCTGGCAAAAGAGTCGCAACACAACTATCAATGAAATGAAAAACGATCCCCAAAACATCAAACCGGTTTTTAATTTGATCGCATCCACATCAAAGAATCAAAACAATGAAAAAAATGTCAAGTCAAATACCATACAAAACAATGAGATCATAAAAACCCAGTCATATAAAAAACCGTCAAATCAGCGAAGATTCACACCTTTAGGTCAATCAATGGAATCAACAATGAAAGAACTAGTTACTAGAGGCCTTCTCATAGCACGAGAAGCTAGGTTATGGGACCCAAAAGTCAAACCATCATGGTAGAATGATGCTGATTACTGTAATTTTCATAACAACAAGGGTCACAAAACCAATGACTGTATGGAATTGAAACATGCACTGCAAGATTTGGTGGACAGCAACAAAGTGTATGTGGAAGGACCTCAAAATAACAATGATCATTTGGCCTTCAAAGATCCTTTGCCCAATTATGAAAAAGGTGCATCATCTTCAAAAAGCAAATGAAAGCATGGTAATCATGTCTATGACACAACAATCCTATGTCTATATGAAGTCAAACATGATCATGCAGTTAATGATAACATTGTTGATAACAAAACCAACACCATTACCTCTTTGGATTTACTCCCAAGTGCGCAAAGCTCTGATAATCAAATAAATGTCTTAAAAATCAGAGAAAATCAAGAACATCAACCCGCCAATGCGCTAACTAGGGGACAATCAAAAGTAATGTTAAAGGAAATTGGCTCCACACATGCGGTTCCACCTCCACCACATTATGATGTTATCAATCAAATGCAAAACACCCCCAGAGAAAATCAAGAACATCAACCAGCAAACATCATGACTAGGGAGCAAGGCAAGGTAATATTAAAAGGAGTGGGATCTCAACACGTGGTTACACCTCAATCTCATTATAATATTATTGATCAATTGCAAAATATCCCCACACAAATATCAATATTGGAGCTTCTTAAGTTATCACCATTACATAAGGAAGTTCTCAAACAAGCATTAGTTGCCACAACCGTGCCAAAGAATCTAGATGTTTGTCAATTCCAAGCTATGGTGGGACACCTGAATACCCCGCATTGTCTATCATTCTCTAAATAGGATGATGTATCATTAAATCGTCCACATAATACCGCATTGCATATCAAAGTATGTATCCATAATCATCATGTTAAGAGATTTCTAATAGATGGGGGAGCTGGTCTGAACATTGGCACCCTCAAACTAATCCATGCACTAGGATATTCTGACGACGCTATTGATGCTCAGAGGAAAATGACCATCAAAGCATATGATGAGGAGGAAAGATCGTCCTAAGGTTTAATTGTATTGTCCATTCAAGTGGGACCCATGATCAAGCATATAGCATGTCAAGTGTTGGAAAGAGAGTTAACATACAACATACTCTTAGGATGACCCTGGATTCATGAAATGCAGGCCGTACCTTCTACATACCATAAATGCCTAAAGTTTCCAGTAAACGGACAAGAGGTGACTATAGCTGCTGATTATAATCAGCCACAACATTGTGACACATTGAGAGTATCTCAAGACACCTTTGTCCCTCACAATAGGGAAGCTTCAGGCTCATCATCATCCAAGAACAAACAAGGTCCAAGCATCACTACCAAGTGGGTGCAAAAGAAAGGTAAAGAAAAGGAAACAAGTCATGTTGAAACAAACATTCTAGGTACACAAACTTCTCTATCAGACAACTTTCAGAAGCAAGTTCAGTTGACAAATAAAGGAATGGGACAGTACTCAATGGAGCAATCGCTTAACTTATCATAGTTAATGCCATCTCCTAGGAAATATGGTCAACCATCAATGATCAAACCTCTGAAATCTTTACCTAGCACAACTCTTCAAGAAACATTCATAAAATCTGGAACCATAGCGGAAGAAACAGACAATAAAGCGATCTTGGATTAGCTTTACAAGGATGAGGAAACATCAACATCTGAGATCGGTATCAAAAATGTTAACATCAACACAGACAAGTATGGAAAAGGAAAGGCTATTCTAGAAAAGATGGGTTATGAAGGACAAGGGCTTGTGGGATTAAGAAAAGAGGGAATCTTAGAACCTATCACACCTCTCACTCTCCACACAAAAGAAAAACTAGGACTAGGATACTCTAAAGAAGAGAAGCAGGAGCTAACAAGGACAGCTATGGAAAATATCCTTCATTTTAGAGATGGTTTTGAAATAGACTCAAATGAATATGAGTGGACCTTACCTTGTGATTTACTTGTCATTGATATTCCAGTTGATGTGATTCAAAAATATACACCTACATGTGAGGAGGGCAAAGGCTCTGGGTCTATACCATTCGTCGAGGGATCACTAAATATCGACGACTCTAGTGAGGACGAACATAATTTGAGTGAACTAGATAACTTCGAAGAGGGTACCATCATGGATCTCGATATCCTGAATGACAATTATGACGATATTGATGTCCTCACCCTTACTTCCATTGACCAAAATCAATCCGATGATACCATGCCATTAATCCATCCAAAAGTTATTGATTGGGAACCTATCAAACCTTTGACTGTACCAGAATTTGCAAATGATGATTCCATCGTGCATTTCCTATGTCATACTGAACCTGATACAAATTTTCTCTATACTACTCATAACAGTACAACTCAATAGGAGGGTGTCAAATCTTCTAGTTGCAAAATTGACAATAGGGAAAATAGATCTAATGGTGAAAACCATTCTATGGCAGCATTAGATCTGGAAAAAGTAAAAATAAAGAACGCATCCAATGGTGAAAACCTTTCTGAGGCACTAAAGGATGGAAGATTTGACACTCTCCCAGAACACTATCATGGGCGATCATCAGTTCTGGTCGAACCTACACAATCAGTGGACATTGGCATAGAAGAGAAGGAAAAAATCCTACATCTGGCGAAATCCATGACAGAACAAGAAAGACCGACATTCATCCAATTCTTCAAAGCAAGAAGCATCAACTTTGCTTGGTCATATTTTGATATGCTAGGTTTAGATCCCAATCTACTTATGCATCATTTATCTTTGCCGGTAGGAATCAAGCCTGTTAAACAAAAATTAAGAAAAATGCACCCCCACATTGCATTAATGGTCAAAACAGAGCTAAAGAAATTACTAGATGCTGGATTCATACGGTCTATAGATTATGCTGAATGGATATCAAATCTTATGCCTATTTCCAAGCTAGACAATAGCATCAGAATCTGCATAGATTTTAGGGATCTCAATAAAGCATGCCTGAAGGATGATTTTCCACTTCCAAATATAGACATCATTGTGAACTTGATTGCAGGGCATGCCATGTTATCAATCATGGATGGTTTCTCTGGGTACAATTAAATAAGAATAGCTCCAGAAGATCAAGTAAAGATGGATTTTACATGTCCATGGGGAACCTTCTATTGGAACTTCATGCCATTTGGTTTAAAGAATGTAGGAGCAACTTATCAAAGAGCAACGATGACAATATTCCATGATATGATGTACACCTTCATGGAAGATTATGTCGATGACATCTTAGCAAAATCTACTAGTAGGGAAGGACATCTGCATATCCTAGATAAAATCTTCATGTGGATGGAAAAATTTAATGTCAGGTTAAACCCTAAGAAATGTGTCTTCGGGGTTACATCAGCAAAGCTGCTAGGGTACATTGTCTTAGAAAAGGGCATTGAAGTAGATCCGGAAAAAGTCAAAGCTATAATGGAGATGCCACCTCCTAGAAACATCAACCAACTCCAATCACTACAAGGACAGTCTCAATCAATTAGAAGATTCATCTCCCAGCTGGCAGATAAAAGTCATCCTTTCAATCATCTATTGCATAAACACATAGTTTTCATGTGGGATGAGAAGTGTGAAGTGACATTCAATTAGATCAAACAATATCTAATGTCACCACCAATTCTTATGCCACCAACAGAAGGAAGACCTATCATATTGTATATTGCTACAACTGATATCTCATTGGGGGCACTCTTAGCACAAGAGGATAATAAAGGAAAAGAGCATGCCATCTACTACATCATTAGAACTTTAAATGGCTATGAAATAAACTATACATTCATAGAAAAGTCTTGCTTAGTAGTGGTGTTTGCTACTCAAAATTTGAGACACTACATGATGGCTCATACAATCAGGTTAATTGCAAAGATTGATCCTTTGAAGTATCTACTAAGTAAAGTTGCCTTAACAGGTAGATTGGAAAAATGGGTTATGCTCCTAAGTGAATTTGACATTCAATATTTCAAAAGAAAGGAAATCAAGGGAAAAATAATCATTGAATAGCTAGCTAAAGCTCCTCTACCAGATGATCACCCAATGACAATGGAATTTCCAGATGTAGAAATTATGACAGCTATGCCTCAGCAATGGATTCTCTATTTTGATGGATCATGTACACAACAAGGATCGGGAGCAGGAATCTTGTTCATCTCCCCCCATGGACACACAATTTCAAAGTCATATAGATTTATGTTTCAATGTACAAATAATCTGGTGGAATATGAAGCATTGATTATTGGGGTCAACACGGCTATTCAATGGAAAATCAGGGACTTACTGGTGTATGGGGACTCTCAACTAGTCATTTATCAAGTGAATGATGAATATCAAACCAAAGATGAAAAGTTGATGCCATACAAACAACAAATAGATTATCTAAAATAGTCTTTCAAAAATATCAAGTTTGATCAGATTCCAAGAGCAGAGAATAAAGTTGCAGACGCCATGGCTATGATTGCTTCACTACTGCAATTGCCTAAGAAGCGTGTTTGTTATGAGTTTATGGTAGAACAAGTATCCTCTCCTTCCCATTATCAATCAGAATCCACCACCATATGCCATATAGAAACCATTGAACCCTCTATCTACGAAAAAACCTATGCTTACCTAAAAGATGATATTCTTCCTCCATATCTTTGCAGGAACCAAAAACGGAACTTTATCTGATAATCCGCCTGACATACATTAATCACAGATATCCTTTATCGTCGAGGTCTTGATGGTACCCTACTCCGATGTCTAGAACGGAATGAATCTGAAACGACCTTATGAGAAGTTCACGAGGGTATTTGTGGTACTCACTCAAGTGGAATGACTCTAGCTAAGAAACTCCTTCATTTAGGTTATTATTGGTCGTGCATGGAAAAAGAATCATATCAATTTGTAAAGGAATGTCACAAATGTCAGGTTCACAGTAATCCGGTTCACACACCAGCACAAGAACTACATCCCTTTACAACAACATGGCCTTTTTGTCAATGGGACTTAGATCTAGTAGGGAAAATCAATCCATCGTCATCTAATGGACACAAGTTCATTATTACAACTACAGAATATTTCATGAAATGGATTGAGGCAGTACCCCTTATTACCATCACTGGGAAACAAATTTCCTCTTTCATCTTGAACTACATAATATGTCGGTATGGTATCCCTCAATCCATTATCACTGATAATGGACGACCTTTCAAAAATCAAGATATCCAAGAGCTATGTGATAAGTTCCACATCCAACATCATTTTTCAACACCATACTATCCTCAAGGGAACAACCAAGCAGAGGCATCAAATAAAACCATACTCAAAATTCTCAAAAAGACGGTTAACGATGTTGGACATGATTGGCATGTTCAACTCAACCCTACACTATGGGCCTACAGAACAAGCATCATAACACCAACGAGAGCTACACCATTTGCTTTGGTATATGGATCAGAAGCCATATTGCCCATTGAAGTTGAAATTCCATCCCTTCGTGTATCACTCAGAGGTATCATTTCAGATGAAGACTATAGGGTATCTCGGCTGCAAGAAGTGGAGTTGTTGGATGAGCATCGTCAACAAACTGTTAATCATCTAACAACTTATCAATAGAGGATGTGAAGGAGTTATAATCACAGGGTAAAACCGAGGGTCTTTCAGGTTGGTGACTTGGTACTAAAGGAAAATCCTAGAAATCAGCAAGACAGAGAAAAGAAAGGAAAATTTGAGCCTAATTGGTTTGGTCCATTTGTCATCATATCAGTGTATAGATTAGGAGCATATAAGTTATCAATGTTAGAAGGGGATCTATTTGATGAACCTATCAACAGTATTCATCTCAAAAATTTCTATGCTTAAAGTCTCCTAATGCATGGGGAAAATTCTAAAAATTGTTTCCTTGGTGAAAACCTAGCAAACAGGCATCTTGGTGAACACGAAATATATTAAAAAAAAAGAAAAAGGGAAAAATAAGAAAAATACAATGGGTGTAATCAAAGCGTGTGGTAAAAACTTGGAAACAGGCGTCATATGTGATTCAAAGATCAACTTTCCCATCTATTGGGATATATGTCAGGATCATTTCATCTAAAAAGGCAGTATCAATTCATATCATATCTTTCATCTGGCCATCATTACATCCACTATCAAAGTCATGTCACGTGGTCAACATATAACTCCATAGCTTGGGGGAAACATCTGGATATCTAGGGGCAATCCAAACGTATCAATTGCATCCGATGGTAGAAAACTAAAAACAAAGATCAAAGCGCAATTTCAATCATCGTCAGAAGCATCAACCATCCATATCATATTGAAAAGCCAAAAACATGTCAAATAGGAAACTCTAAAAAGGCTAAATCCAAAAACATAGGTCTATGTCAGTCGAACTACATGGTCTCTACGTATGTAACGTAGGCAAAGCTAATATTTGATCAGCCCCTGAGACCTCTAAGATAGGTTAGTAGGTTAGGTCTTTGGTCAAAATCTTGAAAATTCAAAAACATGTCAAAATCAGGATGGATGATCTAAAATCTGATGAATGAATGAAACAGTCTAAGTAAAAAATGGATATTTTGTGCTTTCTGATTATCATTTCTTTGGAGTAACTCAATGATGTATTGAACTAGAGGAACAAGGAAAAAGAATGATATTTCTGTTGTCTGTTGTATGTACAATAATCATATAAATGTGTGAATTGTTGGGGGATGTGCTATGCAAATGTATCACTGATGACATTCAGAATTCACACACTCAAATGATAATCTCTGCCTGTTTACACAATGAATGCTCAGGTCATCTTGGTTCAATTATACCTAGATGCTTGTGTTCGATTGCAATATCAAAAATCATGAAAGAAGTACTCAGGTCGTCATTGGATTAACACAACCATTGATGCTTGTATTCACTTTCAACATTCAAGAAATCTCTATGATGATACCAAGCACAAAAAGACTATTAAAATGACATCTATTTTACATATCATGACATGGTTAAAATTAGATTGCATCCATCATCATTTATTATCTACAGAGTATTTGTTGCATAAAGGATTCTAATCAATGATTATCTAATCTACAAATAAGACTGAGTATACTTGACATAAAATCCAAAATCATCATTGGTTACCATATAGTTACAAATCCATATTTCATCATTAATCATTTCATCATCCATATAGTTTTTTGCATCATAATAAATAGTCATTTTATCACCTACATCATACACCATCATCATTATTGTACCATGTATCCATACATTTAAAAATAATAAAATCACATCATTACACCCATCAAAGATCATTCATCATAAAATCATTCCATAAAATAAAAAAGCATTTATCTAGCTATCCATACATGTTATTACATCACATCATTTATCTATATATCATATTCTGCACATACAGTTATCATTGCATCATTGCATTCAAGTAAAATCATTCATATACATTATCACATTTAGATTTAAATCATTACAAAATCATATAAATAAAAGCATCCATCACATAGAAATCAAAAAGCCATCATCATATCACATCAACTGCATCTCATATATATATCACAAATTTCAAGTATACAAGGAAAGTCTGGTCTAGAAAATACATGATCCACAATGGGCTACAATCATAATATACATCACAGAAGATCACAAGGGCATCTATGACCTGCTACTGCCAGAGTGAGTAGACCTAATAGGACCTATACCACCACCACCTCTAGATGGACCCAAATCTCTGGAATCTCTGCGTGGAGGCTGTCACCCCCTCACTAACTATCCATGTATGAGTCTGCCCTGATCTCGATGGGGCATAATTGACTCGGCACTCGACATGCACTGCATCATGATAACGGCCCCGATAGAACTCTGCCTCTCGGCCAGCCCGTAGAACCTCTATCATATAATCACTTATAGAGGTGCCATCGGCCAATCTCTGGAGGGTATTTGCTATCTTGGCTCTTAGCTATCTTTCATCTCCTATGCCCTCTTGGCTATCTTCTGAGCACTGTGTCGGTTGGCTATCAGTGTATCAACCTATGTCTACATACTGGGTAACTACCCCTATACCTATGCTAAGGCCTGTGAGTGAGCCTGTGCCTTTGCCTGCATCTGGGTCTGGGTCTACACAAGCATACCCCGAGCCTATACCAACTGCCCTTGCAGTGTCTAAACCTGTGCCTACAAGCCTGAAATCTATTTATGATAATCCACAGGTGGCACAGTCACTACTCACCTCTTGCGAGGCCTACTCGAAGATGGACCATTGTTGATAGCTGGCCCTATCCCTCGATCTCCTCCACTACCACCATCGCTATCCCCACTGTTGATGCTATCCTCACTGTCACTCTCTTAGCTCTCATCTGTTGGGATATCACCCTCACCCTTGGTGACATCCTCTGCCACATCCTTCTCTACTGGTAATGGTGTGGGCTCATCAGGAATGGTGATGCGAGGATGAGGGACCAAATCCAAAAATGCCATGTACTCCTCTGTCACAGGTGCCTTTGCAATATCCCTCCGCATGTCCCAGGGAGATGACTGTAATGTCCTATACCCCTCTACTACAACATCATAAGATAATGTGGAACCCCAATCCAGAATATCCATCCATCGCCGTGCATAGTGGGCTACCCCTTGTGGCATACACTGAACAATGCCATACTGTCTATACACTCGACGCAACAAAAATCTCTCAGTCACAAAAGGAGTCTAACCAGTGAGGTACATAGAGTCACAAAGGAAGCCCAATACTGTATCATCCTCATCCCACTCCTCATAGTCAAGGTATGGGTGCCATGTCACTGTCTCAGTATCATCAAGAACTCTCCTCCAGTGCTTTAACTTGCCCATCTGGGCCTATTAGAACCGACCACAATATCTAAATACATACGGTCTGCCGACTGGTCTGTCTGCAATGGGAAACAGCCGACAAAAAGAAAAATGCTCCCAAACCCATATCTGTAATAGGGTTGCCCCTGCGGATATACTACGTGCACCTAAGTACACAATGGAATGAAGATCATGGTAAAGATGTGCTAACATGCACATCCCCCATGCATATCTAGTACCATGTACCAACATGCTCTCCAGTGTCCTGCCCTAGCCAACAAGGAATCCCTTTGACCTACGATCAGGGCAAAGGAAATCTCCAATGAATCCAGCTAGCACTGTTGGTAGTGTCGCATACGAATCCGCGATCCTCCACCATTGAACACTCAGACCCTCAATGTCCTGATTCTGAAATACTCAACAGAGAGCATCTCTACTGTTGGTCCCATGAGATTCATATGTAACAATCTCCCCCATGAACGGAATGCGTAAGATATGCCACACATCCTCTGGTGTGACTATCATCTCATCAGTAGGTAGGTGAAAGGTGTTGTGGTTGCTATGCCACCTCTCAGCTAATGCAATCAACAAACCCCGATTAATCCTAATCTCGGGCATATCAAGTAAACTCGTAAGGCCACAATGGCATATCACCTAAAGCTCATCTGGTGTCAGATGAGGTATCAAATCTGTAGTCTGCGAAAACCTCTCTCACATCTGGAGAGTACCCAGGTCCTCCTATTATCATAACAAAAAATCCACAATCAGTGAACTATGTCAGGAATTAAACGTCATTCTACTACCAAGTCTATTTTAAAAGCTTTGGTATGAATTTTCGATCAAAATTCATAGTCGAATATCCAACCTCAACTATCATGAGGTTGATCAAAACATTATCTAGATCTCACCAATCATGAGATTTATCAGATATTGAATCAAACCTCACCTATCATGAGGTTCATCAAACCATTATCTAGATCTCGCCTATCATGAGATTTATTAGGTATTGAATCATTTCCTCACCTATCATGAGGATCATCAAGAAATAGGATTTCTTCTTGCCTATCATGAGAGTTAGTCTTATTTACTTTAATCTAAATCCAACATCAAGTAATTGGATTATCAATCATACCAATCAGAAGAATGGACATGATCAGAATTGATGAAATCAAGGTTCACTAAGTCAAAATCTTCAAATCTGACCGGAAGCGCTAAAATAGTCATCCAAAGTGCTATATCCCAAAAGCGCTACTTTATTAGCTAAAAGCGCTAAATCAGGGACCCAAAGTGCTAAAACCATGAAAGTGCTATTTCAGCACTCCAAAGCGCTAAAAGAGGCTTCCGAAGCACTAAAAATCCCAAAGCGCTACTTTTCCGCATCAAAGCGCTAAAACAGGCCGTCAAAACACCACTTTACTGGAAGTGCTAGAACAGACCTTAAAAGTGCTAATCCACCGACTCAAAGCGCTGAAAGTCTCAAAGTGCTAAAATTTGGCTTCAAAGCGCTAATTATTGACTCCTAAGTGCTAATTTTCTAAAAGCGCTACTTTACCGACTGGAAGTGCTAGAGTTTTGAACGCAAGTGCTAAAACTCAAAATGCTAGACTACCTAATGGAAGCGCTACATCAGAATGTAAGTGCTACAGTGTGGCTTGAAAGTGCTAAAAGACACCTAGACACGCCTAAGACCTAAAAAGCATAAAAAAACAAAAGTGCACGAATTACGAGGAGGTCGAGGGGTACATACCGGAGGTCCATATGCAAGCGGCCATCTGTAACATTGAACACACTTGAATTAGTGAGTATGGTAAGGAATATGCATCTCGCTCTAGCTGGCAGAAACGTCTTTATCACTAAGAATTTTGAACTCAAAAAGCAAATAATGAATTGAAAATGACCTTTTAGCACTATTTATAATTTTTGAAAGGTATTTTTGGGGGATTTTTATAACATTTTGATTAATTTTATCCATGAAATTAATTAAAACTCATCAGAGGACTCATTTCTTCATCATTTTGTCGGGAGATAAATTATTTCATCATCGAAACACATCAAATCATCAAAAAATCATAAAAATTTGAAAAATTCTAAAAATCATTAGATCATTAATTTATCTCCCGAGGGGGCATATTATCATCAATCATCTGAAAATCAATGTCTGGGGCATGTCTGGGGTATACAAAAAATTTTTTATCATCAATCCTGGCAGTAGCAACAAAGTTTTCTTTGAAGCAACGTGTAAACACATCACTTTGAAGAGGAGCAAAATGTATACACCTAAAAATGGTCTGGAGCATCTGATTAATTAAATACAAATTATTTGATTAATTATCCTAAATTCCTCTACTATCAAATAAATAGAAATATTTATTTATATAATTCACATCTAAATTCATCTTAATTAAATAAACAAAATTAAATACTTTGTTCGATTTAATTATCAAATCCCTATTTTATTCTATCACATCCATCTTAAATTAATTAAATAAAGACAAAACACTTTATTAATTAATTACCATATTCCTCTGATTAATTTAATAAACAACTATCCTATGGTTTGTTTTATTAAATTATTTATCTCCCATTTCGTAATTTAAATAAACCAAAATATTTGAATTGTTACATAAGGAATATTCCAATCTACATTCTCTCAAAAATGAATTAGATTTCCTATGTCTAATCTATGTCTAAAATATGTCAAATTAATTGATTGAAACTTCACGGGAAGTTTTGGAGACAAATTAGAGACAAATTTGGAATTTGATCTCTCAATCCTCTTCCATCAATCTTTCCTCTTCTCTTGCCTGGTGTTTTCATGGGTAGAGACAAACTCCCTCTTTCTCTCAATCTCCTCCATCTCTCACCATTCAATTCTCCAGATTGAATCCAAGCCTTTCAAAGCTTTCCTTGTGCATTTCTATAGCCAGGAAATCTATAAATACAACCTCATTCAACCAAGAAAAGGATCTAGATAATCAATCTTTTGCACTCTTACTCTGCAGGAATCCAGACATCAAGCATGAAGCATATCTAGCAATCAAGTTTTCAATTATGGCTGCCTCCTGTAGCTGCAATTATCTATTTCACATCAATATCATGCTAGTTTAATTGATTTATCATTTAGAATTGTATTAACATCATCTCATTCTTCAGATAGTCATTTTAACAATCTTATTTGCTTACACAATCTGAGAGCAATTTAGATTTAATAAATCTTTGGAGATAGAGAGCAATAGGACGCTTTCAATTGATTACTTTGTTGAATTGATTCAATTTGTTTAATCATTGATATAATGTCGTATTAAAAAGTGTTTTAGGTCTTATTCACATATTCACACTTACAACAATAGATAGCAATATTTACTTCAAATTTGAGGAAAATAAAATCCTGCTAGTAGTTGTATTTGTGGATGATATTATCTTTGGTGGAAATGAAGCTATGTGTCAGAAAACTATTGAAGAGATGCAAAAGTATTTTGAAATGTCAATGTTTGGGGAGATGAATTTCTTCCTTAGGCTATAAATCAATCAAACAAATGGAATTTTCATTTCATGGTCAAATTATGTGAAAGAAATGTTGAATAAGTTTGGAATGGAAGAATCCAATTTGGTATGAACTCTTCTAGTGCCTAGATAGTAATTGATCAAAGAGGATGATTCACCTAAGGATGATAAGAGAAAATATAGATCTATTATTTGTGGACTATTATTCTAATTGCTACTAGACCTAATATCATGTATGCAATTTTTCTTGTGGCTAGATTTCAACAAGAACCTAAAGAAACACATATTTCATCTATGAAGTGGATATTTAGATATTTAAGAGGAACTCTAGATTATGGATTGTGGTATCCTAAGGATACTGATTTCACATTAAGTGCTTATATAGATGTAGATTGGGCTATTCGTGTTGATGATAAAAAAAAAGTAGAAGCAATGGTGCATTCTTTCTTAAATGTAGATTAGTGTCATGGTTGAGTAAGAAGCAAGATTCAATTTCCTTATCCACTATAAAGGTTAAGTATATTGTTGTAGCATCATGTTGTACACAAGTGTTGTGGATGATACAAATATTGATGGATATTAGAGTTTTATATGATGATCCCATTTCTATATTTTGTGATAGCACAAGTGCAATTAGCATTTCAAAGAATCCTATGATGCATTCAAGGACAAAGCATATATCAATTAGGTATCACTTTCTAAGAGAGAATTTTATAGAGAATGAGGTGAAACTTGATTATGTACCTACAAAGGATCATATTTCTAACATATTTACTAATGTTCTTCCTAAGGCTACTTTTGAGTATCTTCAAGAGAAGTTGGGGGTTGTTGCCCCTCCCTCATTGAACAAGATGCATATGGAGATGCATCAATCTAGTGGATCCATGGATCTATCTCTTTTCTAGAATAATGTTGGTGGCTACCTCTTAGGGGGAGTAGGTAGTGCCATGTATTTCCATTATTGCAGAGTTGTTGAGTTGATTAGGTGTACTCCTAAGGGGGAGTATGTAGAGTAGGTATTTTGGTCCAATATCAAGGGGGGGAACAATAAGCAACATTTTTTTTCATTTTCCATTGATTTCAAAGGGGGAGAGATATTCATGTGAAAATATTCAAGGTATCAGTGGAAGTATGTTGTCTAATCATTATTGTCTCAAGGGGAGAAAATAAAGGAAATCATAAGAAAGTCATGTATGTTGTCTTTGATGGTTTTTTCACATCTTGTTTTTTCATCAATAACAAAGGGCGATATTTTTGCAAGTATAATGTTGTTGTCATTGATATCAACATGAAGTCTATAGGCTGGTGTTTTCATTGATGTCAACTATGTGTTGATGATTTTTTTTTGCATGATGAAGATGTCAAGCATATTGAGAAAATTGTGAAAAAGAGGAAAAAAGGTTGTTTTAGGTTGTGCATGTGTATTTCAGATATTGAGGAAGTGCAGTATTTGAAGATGAGTTGGAATGAAGTAATGAACTGAGATGATGTCTCTAGTACTTATTTTCCAAGTGCTTTTGAGAAAATTTGATAAACAAAGTAAACAGTGTTGTACAAGTGTTCATAATGTGCTCTCGTATTGTGCTCCACATTTCTTCTATGTTGATGTTATTCCTATGAAAATATAATAAATTGTTCAAGGTTTTTAGAGGTTTCTATATTTATAATTTTTATTTCTAGATCATTGTGGGTATGTATATGATCATGATGGGCCAAAAAGTGGTGATATGTAAGTGATATGATGGCCCATGTGGCTGACGACTTTTTTTTAACCCAAAATTGATGAAATGATAAGGTTTTTTAAAGGAGATTCTCAACTTTCCACCAATATAAATTATGCTTTACTTTTAATTTAATAAATAATTATTATTCATTTTCTATTTGAGTTACGACTAAAGTCCTGATTGATAGGCTGATTGAAAAACATCTATATCTTTCAAATGGTATCACATTTTTTGAATCCAAAACATGCATCACATTCTATGCTTCACATACTATAGGATTAAAAAAGAGTAAATTTCATGAAGTTTTGGCCAAGTTAAGGTGGTCAGACATATGAGTTTTTTATATTTTCTAAAAGTTCTAATAAAAAATTCATAATTAATTATTTACTTGGAAAAAAATTAAAAAAAATATGCATCACATCGAGACATGAGTATTTTAATTATATCTAAAATATTATAAAAACATATTATCATTTTATTATGGTTAGGGTGGTAGGACATACACCTACTTCTTATTTTTTCCCTAAAATTTAAGTGTAGCACCCATCTGATTTGCTTATGTGTTTAGACAGTGCTTTTATTTTGTTAGACTATGATACTATGGTGTTTTTTTTGGTCACTAACATTATAACGACGATGGTTTTTATATTGAGATGTGATGGTACACTATATTGAGGATTATTGATTATGACACGCTCTCTGGTTAGCATAGTTGATTATGTGAGTTGACATTGATATATGTTTATTTGTAGTTATATAATGTTTTAGTTTCCTCAATTTTGATGTGACACTGTATTGGTGAAGGGAACAAGATTTCATCACTCACTGGCGAGAGCCCTATGATTCTACTGTTTTCTCTTCATGGTGTGATTTTTCATGATCTATATACATGTACAACATATGTTTTGATTGCAAGATTATAGGTACAAGACACATAATCCACCTGGGTTCACATGTTTGAGCCTGTCCACTTCCCAATGAAATAGTTTATTGGGAGGTAGTAACATGATTTCCTTGTTAAACCACAACCCTAGTCATAGTGGTTTGTTAGTCATTGTTTTGGTCATGCTTTGTTGTCATGTTGTTACCATTTTCCTTGTTGTTTAATTATTTTGGAAGGTATGATCTGTGGGAAATTAATATTAATTAATGTTTATTATTTTTTAAATTGATTATTTAGTTAATTGTGATTAATGTTGTTAGAAGCTTTCAATTAGATTTAATTTGTTTTGTAAAGTATACTTTACAAAAATTCCCTTCTTTGATATTGATCTAAATGTTGGATTCTTTATTTGATGGCTCGTGCATGGTGATCTAATAGTTACATTCATGGGAGGGATCATGGCTTGCATGCCAGGTCATTGCGGCCTCATCAGAACTATGACAACAAAAATATTCTGCAGCAGGTATCTGTGATGGCACCATAACGACATGATAGTCAAATTGTGGGGAAAGGTAGTTATCGATTTTCAAGACCTAACTCGTTGTCATTTCAGAAAACCAGGTGATTTGTGGGTGCATACCAACCTATATTTGATTTGTTCGAAGATGACAAAAGAATACTATGATAAGTCGAGAATAGCTAGTGTTTAGAAACCTCTTTTGATAATGCAGAAGCAATCTCTTCAGGCACTCCTTTCAATCCAAAGACACCATCAATAAAAAATTATCAAGGCAGGGAGAATGTTCATTGAAAGGGTAAAGAGGTGAAGCATTCTAGCACTTATTCCAATCCAAATGGTCTGGTACTTCCAGCACAAAAAGACAAGGAAAAAGAAAATGGGCAAGGGATGTAGGTGAATATAAATGTGTCTTGAGAAAGGGGTTTTTAGGTAGGGCATGATTAAAGGGGTTCTCAATCACACCTAAAGGGCAAGGGTATCATGATTTGGCATACCAATAAATTGCAGCATTGAGAGCAAGGTGAAATAGCCAGTCTTTCAAACCCAAGAACCTCGAATCAGTAACAAGAATTTCTGGTAAATGATCAACATAGCCCTATTAAATTGAAAGATCTCAAGGAAAATCTACCTCAAAGAAAGCAACAATCAAGAAAGAAGATAAAATCAAGAAAACAAAAGAAGAAGAGATGCAAGAAAGGTGGTTCAGTTAAGAAAATATAGAGGCGCAAAGAGCTCCAACCAGATTTAGTTATGCCCCAACCTTCCTGCCTCTAGGATGGGATCAAAGTCACTTTCCCTGAATATATGTTAAATTTTCAAGTTCAATATTTGAGGGAGAAAGCGATAGTCTATAATTTTTGGAATTTTTCTTTATCTTTACCTCAATTGAAAGTGCTTATTTATAATTTCTGGGAGGGGGTGCATCAAGTTTTCTATTTAAGAAGTGATAAGGTTTTTTTTGTAGTAATTTTTTTATAATAAAGCTAAAAAAGATGAGCTATCTTCATAATTAAATCATGGGTGTTTCAAGGGGCAGATTTATGTATGCAACCTTGAACCCCTAATCTTAATCCAAAAAAAAAAAACCTTTAAGTTTGTTCCCTTTTGGTTTCAATTGCCTCAACTTCCTCTTGAATATAGGGAACTCGACCTGATTGAAATAATTGTTAATAGAGTGGGAATATTTCTCATGCATGAAAAGGAGTTCTTTAAAAACCCATCAAAGTCTATTAGAGTTTGTGCTCTCTTTGATACATGTAAAGAATTCTGACTCATATTCAATTGGTTTCAAAATTTGGGACATGGCACCAAGATTTTTTTTGTGAAACTCCAAAAAATATGTGCTCAAATTGTCACATCAGAGGGCATATTTATGATCAATGTTCATCACTCTCCCAACAATCTCCTTAGTTGGTAAATACTTGGAGTAATTTTAAATCTGGTAGTAAGGTGGCTCAATCAGCTCCCAAGGCTTCTATGGCAGAGTCTAACTTAGGAGATGGCTCCAATGTGGATTGAGATCAGTAGGTTCAGTTAGACCAGGGGCCTCTTTTAGCCCAAGTTAGAAAACTCAAAAGGGACTGGGAACCATCAACTATCGAGTTGGGAATTATCAAAAGACTAAGGAAAGAGAAAGACTCAGTTGTTTAGTTTAAAGTCCCACAAAGGGTTTTGAACATAATGCAATTCTTTTCTAGTTTTTCATTAAATATTTATTCACTAGAAGTAAATCTATACTCATTTTTCCATCTTGATGAAATAGTTAAAAAGTTGATGTTTTGTAAGAAACCAAGATCAGACATGCAAACCAAAAGGCCTTCAACAAAAGAGAAAAACAATAAAAAAGTAGAGATTTGCATGAAGATGTGCAAATTGATATTATTCAGAATTAAGAAATTACATGAGATGATTTTCTTTATAAAAGCAATGTATGCAACCCTAATGTTGGCCTAAAAATGGATCAACTAAATAAAGATTACTTATTAATTAAGTAAATTGATTATTACCTAAGAAAAACCTAAGTAAACTTAATAAAGTGTAATTAAATAATTTATTACACCAACACCCTCCCTTGAGTGCAACTTAGGGGGACTAAAAAAAGAATGCACCTAAAACTAAGATGGATGCAAGAAAGAATGAATGGGTCCCCACAAAAAGGCCTAATTAGGTACCCATGTACAAATGCAATGAAATAGTAAGAGAAAGAGGAGAAAACCCAGTGGGACAAACTCCCCCTCAATGAGATGACTTGCTGGAAAGAAGGATTGGAAGAACATTTTGGTGTAGCACTGGAACCTGAATCTAACAAGCAAGGAAAGATACTTATGTTTATTACTGAAACTAGATGATAGTCACCGATTGACTCAAAGAATCATGAAAAATAAATAGCACACCCGATGCCACAGAACACTCGAAAACTCCAAACGAAAACAACCCTAGAATCTATGAAGCAACAGTAGATAAAATGATGCCCCCCATAAGAGGGAATGATATGATGAAAGAATCTGGAAGCCGTGTATCTCGATGTCGATGCCAAATTGTGACTAAAATTGATCCATAGGAGAAAGTACCATGAAGATTCTAGAAAATTAACTAAAAATTTAGTGGTCCTCAAACTGAGATGTGACCCAATGCAGATCAATAACCATAGGCTCTCAGGATGAAGTGTGAACTGATGTGAATCTGATATGTGTCAAGCAAGAGATAGATGTGGCCAAAAGAATCTAAGAAACCAGATACAATCCATGTGATTTGTCATCAATACAAAGATGGAGATCAAAGTGAAACTACACTCTAATCAGATTATTATGCAATAAAGCCTCTTGATGGAAATTTATATCAGTTAATTTATTACAACACCCAATGATTGCAAAATGAGAGAATGCTAAACATGCATAAACTAAAGAGAAAATACAAACCTAGAGCATGAAAATAAAAATAGAGTGCATGCACAAGAAAAATTTCACATTTTGCTCCCTAATAAATATGGACCTTAGATCTTTTTATATGAATGAATCAGTTTTCCAATGTTGTGAGAATGGAAAAAAAATGATCACCGAGTCAAAAGATATCCCCTCCGAAGTGAAAAAAACAACATCTAAGTTCAAGGACCTGCAAAAATAAATTAGATAAAAATCAGAGAAAACTACTTCAACTATTGGATCAGTGTTGGAATCATCTTTCTAATGGTATCTCATTTGCAAAAAAGGACACCGTACGCAAAAAGTTACACCCGATTTTGTAAAACTGCTCCAAAATGGCCAATTTGGCCTACAAGAAGCCCAGGGGGCTAGAAACATTTTGGCCCCTAGTCTTGTGTGCAACCAAGGGCTGGTGGCTTGGGGGCTAGGGTGGAGCCCCTAGTCATCCATATGACATCGGGATAGGTGTTAGAGGTGGCTAGGAGCTAGGCACATAGCACTTGGTCCCCCATAGGACCGTGGCTAGTTCAGAGGAGCCCATGGGGGTTGAGAAGGGTTAGCAGCGAGGTGTGGAGATGGTGGCTACTCGGTGGCAGACATGATTTGTATTGGCCACATAAGAAATAAAGCATGTTTTTGATTTTTTTGCATGAATTTCAAGAAATTTTGCCTCGTGAAGCATGCTCGGGAGGTCATACGACCTCCTTGGCAAAAACAAATTGCCTCAAAAACCAAGTGCTCCAAAATTGACAATTTGATAGGCATTCCTAGGATTTTTGGCCATTGTGAATGTGATGGTGACCTTCGTTTGTGCCTAAAGTGCCTTGAAAAATCAGCTACCCCCAAAGCTTGCATAAAATCACCGAGCCTGAAACCCTCACAAATTTCTTCAACAATGACAAAATCAAAAAAATAAAAGCCAATATTGACTTTTTCTAGCACTCTGAACCCAATGGAGATGCCCAATCTAATCCAAAACACTGCATAAATGAGCTCAAGAAATGAAACCCTTGAGGAATCCTAAATGTGGTCTGTAATATTTTTCTTCAAAAAAATGAGAAGAGGTTGCATGTCAAGGCTTTGATACCATGTTAGAAATCAAGATCAAACATGCAAACCAAAAGGCCTTCCATAGAAGAGAAAAATAATAAAAAAGTAGAGCTTTGCATGAAGATGTGAAAAATTGATATTATTCAGAATTAAGAAATTACATGAGATAATTTTCTTTATAAAATAAATGTATGCAACCCTAATGTTGACCTAAAATTAGCTCAACTAAATAAAGCTTACTTATTAATTAAGTAAACTAATTATTACCTAAGAAAAACCTAAGTAAACTTAATAAAGTGTAATTAAATAATTAATTACACAAATAGTTTCAAGGTACAAAGGATTATTTAGCATCGTTGGATGTAAATGATAATCTATAGTTGGGTTCTAGGTTTGACCATGAAGTGTCTACTTATAAAGGCCAGGATAAATGGATTACTTAGAGTCTGAATAAGCTTCAAGATCTACACCTTTCTTATTCGGCAAAAAAAATGTTAGTATCTCTTGGTACATAAATATGTGAGGAATCTAATATGGTAGAAGATTGTTGGGATAATATTACTAAGGTGTTTTACCAAGGAAATCTAAAAGGTCATTCAGTTTAGGAGTCTCCAATTCAGGAATCTTTATTTTCTTCTCAAGAAGATCAAACTTTGGTTGACATCTCTAGCCAAAGGAATAAGGGGAAGTTGTTGGGGCATTCAATACTAAAATAAAAAATCCTTGGTGTCTGTTGGCTCAGCATACAGTACTACATTGTCAATAGATCAATCTCCTTATATTTCCCCTATGAAAAAAACCCTAGGGAAACGCCAGAGAAATTCTGATGTTGCCAAGTTGCAGGAGCAAATAGATGTAGGTATTCAAAAAACCATTTTGGATTCTATGTTAATTAAGCATTCGAGAGCCTATTTCTCTATTTGGGATCAATGAAGACCACTTCTTGGAATGTTAGGGGCTTAAATTCCCCTAAAAATCATGCTTGGATCGAGCAATTGATAGATGCTTATGGAGATGATGTACTACTACTGGCATAAATGAAAACCTTTGTAGATTATTTTCAAAATTTAATTAAAAATTTGACTAAATGGGAGGCAACATTTTCACCAGCTCAAGGGGCTTCACGAGGGCTTGCCATATTGTAGAACCTGAAGTCAATGAGTGTTAATTTAGTTAAAAAAAAAAAATTACTTGCAACTGATGGAATGTAAGAAATTCAATGTTCAATTCTGGCTCATAAATATATATGGCCCAACATAGACTCAGGAAAAGAAGAACCTGTGGGATGAGCTTACCAAGAAAATAAGTTTTTTACATAGTGACAAACTCATCTTAGCAGGAGATTTTGATGTGATTTCATCTCTTCATGACAAGTGTGGAGGAATATGTCCACCTCAGAAAGTCATGATAGATTTCAGTGATTTTATTTCATCAAATCCTTTACAGGATATTCAGCCTCAAAAAGGAAGGTTCACATGGTCTAATAAGTGTAAGGGTTTCTTACAAATAGTTGAAAGGTTAGACAAATTTCTGATTTCTTTGAATTGGTTTCTTTCAGCTACTAGTTTAAAAGCTAGGATTCTTCCTTATCCTAGGTAAGATCATTATGTCATTTGCTTGACTATTGCAAACATAGTTGTTCCTCAAGTTAAATCATCTTTCAAATTTGAGAGTATGTGGTTTAGGCATCCTAATTTTTTGGATCGCTTGAGGACATGGTGGGTTAACACTCCATTTGTACAAGGTACTAAAATTTTTCAATTCTTTGGAAAGTTAAATTTTGTGAAAAAGAAGATTAGAGTTTGGAACAAGCAAGTTTTTAAGAATATTTTTCAACAAAAAGATGTGTTTAAAGAATTAATAGCAGTTCATGAGAATATAATTTGACATGGTCTGGATGTTGCTTTATATGAAAAGAAAAAAAAATTGCAAGAGGAATGGAAGGAATTATGTGCAAGAGAAGAATCCTATTGGAGGGAAAAGTCTAGGGAATTGTGGTTAAAAGAAGGTGATCATAATACAAAATTCATTCATGCTTCAGCTCAGATAAAAAAAGAAACAAAGTCAATTCATTCAATTCAGGAGTCTTCGTTAGGAAATTGGTTAACCAAGGAGAAATAAATTAGTAAAGAAGGTGTGAATTTTTTTTCATAGCTCGTGTCTACTCCCCATAGCATTAATGGTTCCAGAATAAATGATCAACATGAGTTGTTAAACACAATTCAATGTCTTATCAGCTCTAAGGTTAATGTGGACCTCTTAAAGCCTTTCACCATGGAGGAGCTTAAATTGGTTATATTCTTACTTCCTCCTGACAAGGCACCTAGGTCAGATGGGTTAATAGCATTATTTTTCCGGAAATGTTAGGATTTAATATGTTATGAGCTCCTCTAGGCTCTTGAGGAGTCAAGAATAAAAAGATTCATGCTTAGACAATTTAATGTGAAAAACATTTCCATTTTGCCAAAAGTCTAGGAACCAAAAAAAAATTCTGATTTCAGGCCCATTTCTTTATATAACACAATTTATAAGATATTCACAAAGGCTATTTACATGAGGCTTCAACCGAATATCTCAAGAATTATTTCACAAGAGCAAGGGGGTTCATTCCAAGGCATTAAACGTATAAAGGATAATTTTTTTCTCATGAAGTTCATTCAGTTTCAATGATGAAGGTGCCAACGTTCATAGTTAAATTGGATATGATGAAATCTTATGATAAGGTTGATTGGAAATTTCTTGATAAGGTCCTAGAAAAAATTGGCTTTTTTTCTCATTGGTGTGGATAGATAAGATCTTGTCTTTCTAGTGCAAAATTCTTAGTAATTATAAATGGTAATCCCATAGGGTTCTTTAGTTCTACTCAAGGGTTAGACAAGGTTCCTCTATAACCTTTTCTATTTATTATTATGGCAGAAGCTTTAAGTTGCTTTATTATTTTCAAGCATAGGGAAGGCTTATGGAAGGGGGTGCAAATAGCATATTCAAATATCTTAGTTTTGAATTCACTATTTTTTGCTGATACCCTTCTCTTCAGTAAATCTTTGTTGTTGGAAGCTAAGCAGGTTAAAGAGGTCTTGAAAAAATATTCTTCAATGTCAGGGAAAAAAGTAAATCCAGCCAAGTCCAAGAGCTATATTTTTAATACACCAAAGGACCTTAAGAAGAATATCATCAGCATTCATGGATTCCAAGAAGTGGAGCTTGCATGCACCTACTTAGGAATATCTTTTTTTAAAGGATCTAATAGAGAAAACTATTGGGATAAGGTAATAAGTAGACTAAATGCTAGAATTACATATTGGAAAGCTAGATGGTTATTTCTATCAAGCATAATCCTTCTAATTAAGTCAATTTTTTCATCCATACCAAGTTATTTGCTTGTTGTTCTTAAAGCCCCTACATTAGTTCTCTTGGAAATTGGAAAAATAATCAGGTCCTTTCTTTGGAAAGGTAATATTGATGAACAAAAAATGGTACCTTTTCTTTCATTAGAAAATATAGAAAGAGGAAAGAGACATGGGGGGGTTGGATTTCATAACCTTAAATGGAGAAATAAATATTTTGGAGCCAAGTTGGCATGGAAAATTTACACCAACCTAGAGGGAAAATGGGTTAAGATATTGTGGACTAAATATCTAGATAATGTTGTTCCAACACAAATCTTAATAGTGGCAGATCCCCCAAAGGGTTTTTCCATATGGGACTTCATTATGAAAAGTAGGGACCTTATAAAAAAGTATGCATCTTGGGAAGTGAATAATGGGCAGAGTGTTAAGTTTTGGTTGGAGTCTTGGAATGGAAAGCCTCTATTAGTAGAAAATTGAGGTTTGCATGAGATAAGAGTCATTTTATCTCAAGTTTGGGGTGAAAATTTGTTAGATTATGTGTCCTCTTCAGGGTCCATTCATGGGAAGGTAGTGTGGAAAAAACCCGCAACTAATCTCGTGTCCCCACAACAGTTGGATATTTTCACTAGTGTCATGAAGGAAAGATCAATATTTTTATCTACAAAACTAGATTGTATCATATGGGCAACTTCAAAAATAGGTTTTTACTCAGTTAAAGAAGGTTATTCAGTTTTAAGTCAATTTAATAATTCATCTCAACCTCAGTGTGCATTTGTCTTATGTTGGAATAATAAATTTTTAGCGAAAGTGGGTGGAATTTCTTGGCTTTCTATTCAAAATAGGATCCTAACTAGTGCTCATTTGGTTAAGCTAAGCATTCTTGATTTGTTCAAATGCCCCTTATGTGAAGAAGAATTGGAAATTGTTGATCGCCTACTTCTTCAATGCAATTTTTCTTTCCAATGTTGTAGTTTTATTAAGGAATTGTTAGAAATGCATATTCCTCTACCAAATAAAATTTGGGACCTCTTCCAAAGTTGGTCATTGTTATATCAAACATCTTTATTTGCTTGTATTTGGTACATTGTTCCTGCGATTGTAATTTGGAATATATGGTGGGAAATGAACATGAGGATTTTTTAGAAAGTAAAATCTCTAGTATAGGTAGTGTTGATGAAAATTGAAAAGGTGATATCAGAAGGGGTTAACACTTGTGTATAGAGAGAAGGGAATAAATTAATTATTCACAAGTTGGGATAGTTGCATCTTAAAGGGTTAGAAAAATATTAAGATAATTTTGATGGTAGTATGTTCATACATGATTCTAATAAAGTTGATAGGCAAGCAGTTGTTTGGATCCCCCACAAGAGAGTTTTAGAAAATTTAAATTTCAATGGGGCCTCAAAGGCAGATTTGGGAAAGTCAGAGGCATGGTTTTGTATTCTTATGAGTTAGGTGAAGTCTTGGCTACCTTTGCTATTAATTTAGTGCATGGTATGAATAATAGCATGAAAACACAAGCTTTGTTACTAGGGTTAGAGTTGGCATCAAATTTGAGGATTAAAAATATTCATATTGAAGGTGAATCTTTGATTATACTTAATGCTTATCGATTGAAAAGTGTACAAAATTGGAATTTAAGGTACATTTTAGAGAAATCTTGGGATTTTTTAGACGGTTTTAGTACCTCTATAATTACTCATACATCTAAGGAAGGTAATAGAGTTGTAGATTATCTTGCAAATATGGGTTGCGAGAATAGAGAGTTTCATGGTTTGCAAGATTTAAATCAGTTAATAGAATTTCCGTGATTAATTGATTTAATTCAAAAAGAAGTAAATAGAGTATTGTTTCATCTGATTGCATTGTTTAAAGTCATCATAATTGCAATCAAATGTCATATAATTTGCCACATGTAAAGGGATGAGCTAGAAATAAAAATGTGTGCTAGCAAGAATGTTGTAGGATTTTTATATCTCGAGTAAGGACTATTTAAATTGAGCTGGCATTGCAGCATGAATTAGTACAAATTGAGGTAATGATGATATATTAGGATTCATGTTGTTCAGTAGTGATAGAAGGACAACTTGCATCAGCAAAAAAGGAGCACATTGTTGATTGTTGATGTGGCAAAGGAAGCTAATTGCATTTATCTCTTCAAAGTACGATCAAAAATATTTTATTAAGCATTGTGTGTTGGAAAAAATGTGTTTTCTAATGCACTACCAACTACCTTTAGTTTGGGCATTCAGTTGGCATGGGCAAGATTTATGGAGGTACAAAGAGGAATAATTTTTTTAGCTTTTGCATAACTCCTCATCACGTATCTCAAGTAGGCTAAATTTTGGTTTTAAATAGACATATGAAGGCTCATTTTGCATATCTATAGTTCTTTAGCAGTAAGGTACACAATGAAGTTAAGTTGATTCTAGTTGAGGTCTCATTCATCAGCAGTGTTCTAACAACAAGATGGTGTATCGCCCTTGGAATTTGAGGGTCTTACTTCTAGTTAGACCATGGGAGCAACCGTTGGAAGAGTACCTTACAAGGGATGCTCTGCAGTTCATGTTCATAATTGACAATGCACAAGTAGAAGATATCATAAGAATCATTCCGGGTTTGGAAATTACCAATCCAAGGGTACATCGACTCGTTTATCTGTCTCAAGTGATTTCTATATTTATTTCCAATGCTCTAGATTTCATTTAGTCACTGGTTGAATTGGAGGTTTTGGTTAGAAAATATGTTTAAGTTCAGTATAATTTGGATAATGTAATCCCATGTGTCGTCCAATAGTATAACATTTTTGATGGGGAGGGCTTTGTTGGAGGGTTATTTCCAAGGGATTGGGTACAAAATAGGCAATTATTTGAGGAATTTTTTGATGCTTTTAAGTTGGCAATATAGTATAGCAATGATAATATTTTGTTCAGGGCTTTAAGGAAACATCATAGGCATACATGCCCGCTATTGGAACTGTAAATTAAAGAAAATTATTATGCATTGGCCTTTCTTCGAGCGTATAATCCACCACCTATGTAGAATTGTGTTCGTTCGGACCTTCAACTTAGGGTAAGTTAGTCTTCTCGTAGGAAAAATCAAGAAAAAAGTCATGGTTGAAGGGCCCCAAGTCGAGGGTTTGTCAGTTACTAGTTGCATTCGTCAATGGTGGCTGCCCCATGTTCTAGCTATTTCAATAACCAACTTAGTGTACCTACTCATAGCAAAGGATTCACTAAGAGGGGCCTTCAGGTGGTAGAGGATCTTGAATGTCAAGATGAACACTTGATTAATGGGGGTCATTGAAAAGGTGATGGTGTAATTTTTATGGGGGTTTAAAGTTTTGTCATTTGTGGTATAATGTCATACACCTTAGGGTATTTCAAATTTTGTGGGGGTCTAATAGTATGTAATTTTTGGTATGAAGCCACATTATCCGAGGTTCAGGGTTTGCAAAAAAATTTGAAATTTTGTAAATAGTGGTATGAAGCCACATTATTTGGGGTTTTTCCAATATTGTCAGGGTCCAAGAGTTCAAATCTGCAGTATATGGCCACTTTGTTCCAAAGGATTGGTTTGGTAAAAATCGTCAAATGGGGCTATAACTGGAGGTTTCTTGCTAGTTCTTCCTACCAGTATGGCCATCAAACTAGTGATTGTAACTATATATTATTATTAATTAATATAAAACTATAAGTGGATTACCACTTTTCGATTAAATTAAATTAAATTATTTTGTAAAGTAATTTAATTATTTAGATTAAATTTATTTTACAGTGATTAATATTAATTAGATTAAATTTGATACTAAAATTGTTACATTATAAAAGTTTTATTTAATTAATTATTTAAATTAATTAATTAGATTTGTGAATTTAAGTGAAAGGATAATTAAGATTAATATTTGATTTTAAATTATTAAATAAACAAATATCTTATAAAATATCTTAGAGGAAATATCTTGTGATTTGATTTGGAAAGATATTTTGGGATTGTGACATGAGTTAGAAATTGATATCTGGTGTTGGGAGATAAATTTACAGAGAGAAAAATTGCATTAACTGAAAGAGGAAACGAGGCTATTTCACGAGAATGAAAATGATATTTTGGGGTTGTTGAAAATTGGAAGAAGCTCTCGAGAAATTGGCTCTGGTTTTATTTTGAAATTTCTGGAAAAGAGAATTATTTTGGAATCTAAAGGCGAGGCTCTACTCTAAATCTCAATTCTTCAATCATCTGAAATATGTTCTTTATTATTTTTATTTTTATTCAAATTGGAAAATATTGCATGTACAATGAAGAAGATTTTATTTGTTTTAAAGCTTCAATATGTTTTGAAAATTGAAAATATTGTCGTGAAAGCTATAGAGCTTCAAATTAAATTCTTGTATTCTTTTGAAAAGATGAATTTAAAAAAAAAATAGAATTCCAAGAATGATTATTTATAAAATTGGGAAAACCTCTATAGGAATTGATTTTAATCTTCTTGTAGAAAACCTCTAATTGTATTGGAAAATATCTTCTTGTAGAAGATTATTGTTTTCATTTTCCAATTACTTTTACTTGGGAAATTGAAAACCTCTGGTAAATTTGAAAATATCCTTCTATAGAAAAATTTAATGAAAATTTTCTCGTGTGGAGCAATTATATATATATGCATATTTGATCAAATTTCCTATAAAGTTCATTTTGGAAAAAACCTAGATAAAAATTTTCATACGACAATTTTAATAAATTTGCAATTTTAAAGATTTATTTTTTTATAAGTTTAGGTTTTTTATGGGGGGGGGTGATGGAGTTTCCCCCACAATCACTCCCATAGGGGACGCGAGATGTGAAGGAAACACCCAACACTACCGTCATAGGTCGTAGCCCCTATGAGGGTTCAACTTTACACAACTTTATAGGTCTTCCTTTGTAATTCAACTTCTGTTTTAGTTTGATTTTTAATATATATATGCATAGATATATACATAGATATATATTTATAGATATATGTATGCATATATGTATATATATATATATTTATATATTTTATAATTATTTTGGAAAATTGTAATTAGATTTGAAATATTTAAATAATATATAATTAAATATGTATATATTTAAGTGAATTTTAAAATAGGTGCATGTAAATGCACAAATCAAATGATTTAAAATGAAATGATTTAAAAGAGGGAAATCCATTTTTATATTGATGTAAATTGGGAAATTGAATTAAAATAATTAGATTTAATTTCATTATTGGTTATAAATGAAATTGTATTAAGCTAGATTATATTGAGAAATATATTATTGTTTTCTTGGAATGGTAATAAGATTAAGGAAATCATAATGATAGTTTATCACTTACCTGAATTGCTTATTTAATGATAAAGTCTTTTATTCACATAATTTGGGAAATCTATTAGTTGTGAATGTGTAAGCCTTCCAGATGTTGTGGTATTATTTGGGGATTGTGATATTTTGTTCAACCCTTTGTTTTCCTTAGGTAGTGCACCTGGTTGTGATTCAGTTTAAACACCTAGTTACTATGAACGAGATGTGTTGCCTCTTGCATTATAGTTGGGATTTAATATCCATTTTTTTGGCACTTTGTTTACCCTTGGTTTATGGATTAGATCTTTGTGTTTTCAATAGGGGAGTGGCTCTCAATGGGGGATGACGCACAAAGTGGTGCCAAGATAATTCATGTGAGAGTTAGATAATTTAGTGGAAATTAAATAAAATTATTAGGGGGAAAGGGTAGCATTAAATCATATAACTTGTTAATTATGCCTCACTCATTGACTCTAGGGCTCATTTAGGCTTGAGATGAGATGAGCAGGCCTATAATGGCAAGATCATTATCTTGTCCCTTTGAAAGATATTTGATTCTACATCGGTTTGCATTTGTGGCCGAGGGTAATGAGAGGCTACTAGGATAACCCAAGATGGGGGTCGAGGCCTAGGAAGATCTACCACCATAACCTATGCTACTTTGTGATGACACTCTCCCTATGATAAAAATTTATATTGTTTAGCTGATGTTATTGATACCCTTACCCTAGAATCAATGTAACCTTTATGTTATGTATTGCACTTGTATACTTTAGTTTTGTGGTTGCCTATGTCTTTAGTTTGTTGGTTTCACCTATGAATCCCTTTTACTATCTCCTAGCATGGGGGGTGGGCCTTCAGGTACCACTTGGCTGGGTGAAATGTGCACCTTACACCATTGGGTTTTCACTTCATGTTTGTGATAATGGGATCTTCTAGATTAGAGAGCTCCCATGTTCTAGTTGCTTTGTACCATTTCTTGTGTTGTATTGGATTAGTTGGATGTTTTTGTATATGTACTACTCCTAATTTGTATTCAAGGAGAATCCTTGTATTATTGTAATTGTAACATTTTTTGTATGATCTACCTCATTTTGGAAATGATCCTTGTAACTGCTATATTAAATGATTGCAATCTTTGAATGGTTTTATTATTCACTTTGTAGTCTTATGAAATGAGTTTAATATTATTATCCATATATGTTCTTTATTTATGAGTATAATTTATATGCTATGGATTAGTTTACTCTTGTATGTTATAGAGTTCAAATGCAAGCATCATTGTGTACCTTAGAGGATGTATGCGTTAAGTGTAGCTCACTTTAATTATTATAATTTCACTTTCAAAAAAAAAATTACGCTTTTGTTGTAGTTGTGTCGTCCTCTAGGGTTATGTGGTGGGGTGTTACACATTATATCACAGCCCAAGTTTCAACACTGGGTGCTCTAGGATAATGTTGAACCCATTAAGCTATTAGTTGCATAAGATTTAAGTTTGTGTTACCTTGTCTTAGACCTTGGTATGTTTGTGTAGGATCATGCCACCTAGGTGAGGTTATGATAGAGGTCATGATTGTGGTCAAGGAGGTGGCCGCAAAGGTAGTTAGCAATATTCACTTCCCCATGTTCCCCATGACTCGAATTGTGAGGAACAATAGGTTTCCTAGAATGATTTGAGACGTGGTGACTAGAATCAGGAGCCAGTAGGGATAGAGGATGCTTAGTTGGGTTGATTGTTAGAGGAGACTCTTGCTTACCTTGGACTGAGGCAGGATAGAGATCAAATAGATATTGGTGAGGGAGAGAGATTCCATAGATGGGGAGAGGTTCCAACACAACAAGAGATGGTCACAACCACTCATATGAGAGACCCACTTAGAGCTCGTTTGCCCAATTTCGATGGTTTTGGTAGCAGAATAGAGGCCGAGACATGGTTGATAGACTTGAACTAGTGTTTTTCTATGCACCCTTACAATAGAAACACCAAGGCCATATGTGTTATCATGTACATAAGAGACTTTTCATCTACCCGGTGGAGATTGGAGAAGCAAAATCTCCATATTAACATTGATTCAATTTCTTGGGATATGTTCATCGAGAGATTTAGAGCCAGATTCCTATTTGACCATTGGTAATAGTGCCATGGAGGCAAGTTTCATACTCTAGGAAAGATGGCCATGTCAGTAGAACTATATGAGCATAAATTCTATGCGCTCAAATAGTACACTGGTATTGGAGACTGAGGGTAGTGAACGAGGACACTAGGTGGCAGGTCAAATTCACCTTTAATGCTAAAGTTGCAACACATTTCCTAGTACATGATTGTAGATTGGAGATTAGATCCTTTCACATTACAATAGAACTCTACATTATACCATTGGGGTCATATGACATCATGTTAGGGATGGATTGGTTGGAGGCTCCCAGATCTATTATTGACTGCTGATGCAAGTCGATTCGATGTATTGATGTATCTGGTAGGGAGGTCAACATAATGGGATTTCAGAGACCCATATCATTGATGATGATCTCGGCTATGCAATTGAGGAGATGTATACATTAGGTTTGTTAGTTGGTTTTAGTGAAAAGATATGACTTGGAGTTAGGGGATGGTGAGGAGAAGGTTTCACTTGTTAACCACCCCATACTTCAAGGTTCTACCACAATAGTGGTTTACAATTTTTAACAGATTATGATTTTTGCTGAAACCACATATTTTTAGAAAATATAATGATTTAAGCCTTAAAACATTCCATTTTAAGGATTCCAATTGAAGAGGGTTTGATCAAACCACCTTAGATCAAATCCCCTTAGATAGAACCTTGCTAGTTTTAAACCATACCTATAAATGAGTCTCCTTTACACCTATCAAAATGTTAATAAAAAATCACTTTTGATTTACCTTTTGGGGGATCAAATGAATTCATTTAAAATTTATTTCAAATGATTATGGTATTCCTTAGAATGAGCTATCCAATGAATATGATTTTAATATGTTTAGGTTTTATGATGTATTTTTTATTTATTTTATTAAACATAGGGTTTTCATCAAAAATGAAGGTCTTTGTTCTGCACATGTGGAAAAATAGAAAATTATCAAAAAAATAAATTGAAAAATATGAGTGCACTAGATATTTAAGTTCTTGACCCAACAAAAAATTAAATTGAATTTTGATATATACAAAAAATGTTACATGTTATATGGTCGCACTATGTATGAATTGTAATTGGTTTGACTTCGAAAATTGATTAAAGCAAAAATATTCAATGAAAAAATATCTAACCAAGTGGAAGCATTAGATATCAGAGATACAAATCTAAATTTGAAAGAATTAGAATTGTATCCTTCATGGAAAAAATGTTTGTGCATTATATAGTGTGCATCACTTTTTAAAAATGTTGTTTTATGAAAAAAATAGTTTTCGTGGGAGATAGAAAAAGAAGTGCAATCTGATTCCAAAAATTTTGAAAAAAATATTTTTAGAATCTCTAGACAAAATTTGACGAGACTCTAGTTTGCATCATCTTCAAATTCCTCATGGTTTAGCTGCTATAGGTGCTTGAATGTTAATATTTAGTTAAAAATAATAATTTTAGTGTCTAGTTTGGCAAAAAATTATAAATGACTATTGTGGGATCACCCTTCAGTAGTATGTAGATGTATTTCCCAATGAGATTCCAAGGATTCCACCTCAGTGTGACATCAATTTCAATATTGATCTTATACCTGGATATGAGCCTATTTCATGAGCTCCATATTGTATGACTACACATGAGCTTAAGGAGCTTCGCTTGTAGCTAGAGGAGTTGCTAGCGAAGGGTTTCATCCACCCTAGTGTTTCACCTTGGGGAGAACTAGTAATTTTTGTGAAGAAGAAGGATGGATCTATCTGATTGTACATAGACTACCATTAGTTGAATAAAGTGACAATCAAGAACCAATATCCTTTACCTAGGATCAATGATTTGTTTTATTAGATCAAGGGTGCTACGATATTTTCTAAAATTGAACTTAAGTCAAGATACCATCAACTGCGCATATTTGATTCTGACATTCATAAGATAAAATTTTGCACGTGTTATGGTCACTATGAGTTCACAATGGTACCATTTGGTTTGATGAATGCACCATCTATATTTATGAGCTTGATGAACAAAGTCTTTAGCACATATCTTGATAGATTTGTACTAGTATTCCTTGATGAAATATTGATCTTTTCCAAGATAATAGAGAAGCATGAGGAGCATCTAAGGTAGCTTTTGTAGTGTTTGAGAGGAAATCAATTGTACACTAACCTATCCAAATGTGAATTCTTTCAAACCAAGGTTAAGTACCTTGAACATGTGATATCAAGAGAAGGTGTTTTTGTGGATCCTACGAAGATCCAAGCGATCATTGATTGTCCTATGCCCACTAATGTGGCAAAGATATGTAGTTTCATGGGATTAGCAATTTATTATAGATGCTTTGTTCAAGGTTTATTGAGGATAGGACATCCTATCAGTTCTCTTCAGAGGAAACGGAAGAGATTCATCTATTCAGAGCAATGTGAGGCGACATTTTAGACTCTAAAGGAGAGGTTGACTAGTGCATCGATTCTTAAGATACCTAATCCTACTAGAGATTTTTTTGTCTGTACAGACACATCTTTTGAGGGATTAGGAGTGATATTGACATAGGATGGTCGAGTTATAGCATATGAGTCTCAAAAACTCAAGGATCATGAGTTGAATTACCCCACTCACGATCTTGAATATCAATGGTAGTACATGCTTTGACGAGATGGAGACACTTTCTTTTGGGGCACAAATTTGAGTTGCATAGTGACCATCGGAGTCTAAAGTACACCTTCACGCAACCCAATATTAATTCTAGGAAGTGGCGATGGATTGAGTTCCTTTGTGAGTGAATTTGAGGTGAATTTCATCTAGGGGAAGGAGAATGTAGTTGTCGACGCTCTTAGTAAACAAAGACACGAGTTGTCAGAAGTGACTCTTCGTGTGGATATGAGGAGTCAGATTATTTCTACACTTCCTATAGACAACTAGTATCAGGAGGTGATATAAGAGATAGAGAAAAACAAGACTCTTGGGGGTAGATTCTCAGGTTATTCTCCAAAGTTAGATGGTTTGTTGAGACACATGGGACACATTTATGTTCCAGCTTCTAGAGATCTCCATACCTTGGTTATGATAGAGGTACATCAGGCACCTTATTCAACTCATCTTGGAATGAAGAAGATGCATGTTGATTTGTGACAACTATACTTTAGGGCAGGTATGAAGTGAGATATCGTTGAATTTGTGACAAGGTGTTTGGAGTGTCAACGAGTGAATGTTGAAGACCAACATCCAGTAGGAATTTTGCAACCACATTTGGTGCTAGAGTGGAAATGAGACATAATCTCGTTGGATTTCATTATTGAGTTACCCAACTCTTTGTAGTGACACGATGCCATTATGGTGATAGTGGATAGGTTGACAAAGGTATCACACTTCTCACCTGTTCATTCATCCTATAATGCTTCATCCATTGCTAGAGTGTTCATGGGAGATATTGTTAGGTTGCACGACATTTGTCATCGGATCATTTTTGATAGGGATCCTATGTTCACCTTAGCTCTTTGGATGTCATTGCATCATGCTATGGGGACATAATTGAACTTTACTTCAATGTATCACCCTGAGAAATATGGATAGACCAAGAGGTTCAACTAGATCCTTGAAGATATGCTACATATGTATTTGATGGACCAATAGACACGATGGGAGGACTATCTCCATTTAGCGGAGTTTTCTTATAATAACAACTATCATATTTCAATTGGTATGCCTCCTTTCCAAGCATTGTGTGAAAGACTGTGTTAGACTCCTTTGAGTTGCAATCGGTTAGAGGACAAAATTTTATAGGGTCCTAAGATTCTTTAGGACATGGAGCAGTAGGTGATCCGAATTAGGGAACATTTGGTTACTACACAAGATAGGAAAAAAATTATTCAGATGCACATCGGGTGGACCGTCAGTTTGCAGTAGGTGACCAAGTATTTTTGTGATTGCATTTGTGAAAGAGTCCAATCTGATATGGAAAGGGATCTAAGCTCACACCTCACTTTGTCGAGTCATTCAAGATTCTTGAGAAGATTGGAATAGTAGCTTATCATCTTGCTTTGCTTCCCAGTGTCTCACACATACACGATGTATTCCATGTTTTATTACTCAAGCCTTACCACCCTGATATATCTTACATCCTTGATTGGAATGCCTTATAGGTAGAGGATGGGTAGCTAGATTTGGTGCTTGTGGCCATCACACAACATAGGAGACTCACCCTAAGGGGTTGAGATATTGAGCAAGTTAGGGTCCAATGGGATCTAAGAGATGATACATCAGCTACCTAGGAGAATGTGACTAGGATGACAGAGCTCTATCTTTATTTGTTCCCAGGCTTCCAAGATTAAGCCTAATCCTAGGGGGTGAGGATGTAGCACCCACCCAATTTTCTTATGTTTTTAGATAGTTCTTTTATTTTGATAGACTATAATACTATGATGTTATTTGGTCACTAAAATTATGGCGATGATGGTTTTTATATTGAGATGTGATGGTACACTGTATTGAGAATTATTGATTATGACATGCTCTCTGGTTAACATAGTTGATTATGTGAGTTGAGATTGATATTATTGGATGTTGTGGTTGTGTTCCTGACATGTGGTTTTCATTGATGTCAACACTATTAGCATTGGTGATTTTGAAGATTCTATATGTCGAGTAGATAGAGAAAATTGCAATAAATATATTTCAGGTAGCTAGTTAAACTAAGAAGGTCAGAGTGATGAAATTTTTTGTACGTTGATGGTCAAAAGGTGCATATTGAAGGGTTTTTTGCTAAGCCTATCTAGTATTTTGTTTGAAATTTGTAGAGGTGCGCATCAATATTTGAGGAAGTTATGAATTTTTGTGTTCCTATAGCTATTCAATTACTATAGCAGGTGTTTCTGGAAGATGAGAATGTGATTCTGGTGAAGTGAGTTGTTTCATACATTCTTGAGATGTTCAATGATGTTTCTAGATCATTTTCTATTAGTGTGGTATGTCTGTGTTGATTGGCGCATTCGTGATTCAATATTTTTCCTTGTGTGTTTAAGGTTTTCATGTTCTTGGCCAACATGATGGTGGTAGCGTGTTGCGGATCCTTATGGATTTATCTTGTATTTTTTGGAATTTTTGAGGATGTTGATTTAGGTCCTCACTATGTTGTGATCGACTTAGGTTGGTTTGCATTAATATTTTTTCATGTATTAAGGTCGATAGTTGTAATTTATTTTTTATTTATGGTCGACAAAGTTGTTGATGTAAATCCATGTAGTAGATATATAAGAGCAATTGTTTCTTCATTTTAAAGTATGCTCGATGAATGTATGTGAATTAAATGTACGATGTGTGTGAACAAAGATTAGATCATTTGAGTGAAAACTAGAATGTGAATAAGATTGAGCGAAGTGTGAAGAAGTGTTTCTATACCTAATCATAATTGTAATCAAGCTTTTGTATAAGCTAATTTCTTAGTTCAACCTCATAAGATGGATTTTATCTGATTTTTTTATGTAAGACAATGAGCCTTCCCTTTGAGCAATGAGTTCCAGGTAGTGTGCCTAAATGCATGTGCATTCCCTATTCATTTATTTCATTACACTTCTAATAGGGTATAATCTTGTGGACTATCATCCACCGTGGATTTTCCCCTAACAGGGTTTCCACATATAAAAAAATTGGTGTTCATGTGTCTATTATGTGATGTTGATTTATGCTTGCACTATTAATTATTAGATCTAAGATTAATTTTTTTTTAAGGTTGAATAAGATTAATTTCTATAACAACTAATTCACCCCCCTCTCAGTTTTCTATCATTTTTTACCAATAATTGGTATCAGAACTAGTTCCTTTGAAGCAGTCTAATAACTTGAGGTGATACGAGATGACATCATACAAGAAGGATAGCCCTAGATTTGATGGTACAAACTAATATATGTGGAAAGTTAGAATGGAGTGTCATTTGAAGTGCATTGGTGAGCCCTTTTTGAAGATTACAAAGAATGCATATACAATTCCTCAAAATGGTCCCTCTACTACTGATGAGATCAACGAAGAGAAAACTAATACTAAGGCCATAGAGGCATTGCTAAGTTCTCTGAAAAATTTAGAGATGAACAATGTAATAGGTCTCAAGACTGCACATGAGATTTGGATAAAGTTGGAAACATTGTATGAATGAGAAGCACTAGTGAAAGTTGCTAAGTTGCAAAGTCTGAAAGGCAAGTGGGAGAACATGAAGATGAGTGAAGATGAAAAAATCTTTTCTTTCTCACAAAAGGTAAATGAATTAGTGATGGAAATTAGTTGTGTTGGTGAAACCTTGGAAGAAGATGAGATTGTGGCTAAAATACTTAGATTTGTGCCTAGTTCTTACAACACAAAAGATCAAGCTATTGAAGAGCTTAGGAAAGTAACAAATGTGACAAGAGACATGCTGATTGGAAAACTTGTTGCCTTTGAGCTGAGTGAATTTGGCGAATCTTCTCCTAAGACAGAGTCTACATTCAAAGCTACTGTATCTACAAAAATCCAACAAAGATATGATCCGGGAGAGAGCTCTAGAAAAAAACATTCAAATATGAAGAAGATATGAAACTTATTGAAGATGAAGAAAGAGAGCTAGAAGAATTGGAAGCACTAATTATGAAAAGATAATCTATAGGACAATGTAAGTACAAAGGAAAGTTGCCTATTAAATTTTTCTCTTGTAGTAAGATAGGTCACTTTGCATCAAGATGTCTTGAAAGAGTCTCTAAGTATAAACCTAATAAGACAAGATTTCAAAATAAATGTTTTTATGCTGAAGGAGTTGTTGATGATGAATCTGATAAAGAAACTAGAAATGAATATGAATGGGTATTCATTGCTATCAAGGAAAATGGTATAGTTTCCACTGAATCAACGAGTAATTAGAATATTGAGAAATATCTTGCAGCTAGAATTGATGAGAAGGATGAGTGGGTGATTGACAACAAATGCTCACATCATATGACTAGTGATAAAAAAAAGTCTCTAAGCTTGGAAAAGTATGATGGTGGTGTTGTAAGATTCAGAGATAACAATGTTGATATGATTTATGGCAGAGGCACTATTTCTCTTGGCGGAAAATGAAATACTGATGTACTTTATGTTGAAGGATTCAAGCATAATTTGTTGAGTGTTGAACAAATGGTTCACAAAGGTTACAATCTTCAGTTCAAAGATGGTAGGTGTAGGATATTGGGAAGCTCAAGAAATGTGATTGCTTCAGGTACAAAGAAAAGAGGTATTTTTTTTAAATTGAATGTTTCTAGTGAAATTTGTTTGATTTCTCAAGTTGATGTAATCTGGTTATGGCATAAAAGGTTGTGCTATGTGAATTTTGATATTTTCAAAATAGGCTCCATACAAGAAATCAGAGATCTACCTAAGTTAGTGAAGCCTACTAACACTATATGCAAGGAATGTCAGATGGGAAAGAAAACAATAATTTCATTTCAGAGAAAACAACATCATTCCAATGGAGTATTGGATTTGGTGCATACTGATCTATGTGGTCCATCTAGAATCAAAAGTATACAAGGAGAAAGGTAGTATATGTTGCTTATTGATGATTATTCTAGAATGGTTTGGGTTGCCTTCTTAAGAGAAAACATGAGGCATTAGAGAAATTCAAAAGATTCAAAGCTTTGGTAGAAACTAAGATAGGTTTGAAGATCAAATGTTTAAGATCAGATAGAGGTGGTGAATTCACTTCCTGGGATTTCGATTCATTCTATGAAGAGAAAGGAATAAAAAGATAGCTATTTTCTCCCCATAACCCACAACAAAACAATTTTAGATGCTGCCAAAACTATGATGTTGGAAGGTAATGTTCCCGATTTGTAATGGAGAGAATCTATAAGCATTGTTGTGTATACTATCAACCAGGTGAATGCCAATAGTAATTTTGGTAAGACTCCTTTTGAGCTATGGTTTGGTTATAAACCTACTGTTAAGTATTTCAAAATCTTTGGAGGCAGATGTTATATTAAAAGATATGGAGATAAAGGAAAGTTTGAAGCTAGAAGTGATGAAGGAATCTTTCTGGGTTACTCTACTAAGAGCAAAGCCTATCGGCGATACAATAAAAGAATGAAGAAAATGGTTGAGAGTGAAAATTTCAGAGTTGATGAGGATATTGAAAGATCATCCAAGTATTGAAGATATGATTAAAATGACCAAAAAGATAGTACTAATAATGGAAAGAATGCGTAGACATAAAATCAAACTCAAAGTGTTCCGGTGAATCAAGAAAATTATGAAGAAGAATATAGTGTAAATGCAGAAGAAAGAACATAACCCAAAACTTCAAGGTATGTAAATCGAAGTAATTCTGAAAGTCAGATCATAGGAGATGTAAGATGTGGAAAATCAAATAAATTAGATTAAGTGACAACCAACACTTATAAACTATTAACCTCATCTAAACAAGAGAAAACAATGAAAGCATTAAATCAAAACACTCCCCATGCTTGATCTTGAATCACTTCTCTTGCTCTCCTATTTATCCTTTTTGCAATCTTTGCCCTTAGATATTTTTCAACATATGTGCAAATACCTACAAAATAGTAAGTAGAAAGTTTGAGAAAATTAGCTGTTGAATCAAAAATGGAGGAGAAAGGTTGATTTTATAGACAATCATTCAAATGGACAAATGAGATTGATCTTCTAGAAAGATTCTAAGATCAATGGATGAGGATTAATGAGAGGGAGGTTACGAAATGGATGGATAAGGCTGATTTTTTAGAAAGATGCCAAGATCTACAGTTGAAAATTGATGCAACCAGAATATGCCATGCATGGAAAAGATATGGCACTGACGGCTATGATGCCTGATCGCTATGATAGACATGTAGGACATGCAAGCTATGACATGAAATAATGATAGGAATCTTTGACCAAAATGGAGGGATAAATTATTTATTTGAAAATGGAGGAGGATGACAAGTGGTAAATAAATTATTTATTTGGAGGAAATGAAAAAGGAGATTTAATTAAATTCATAAATTTAATTAAAGGAGGAGATATAAATTAAATATGGATAATTGATTTGGATCAATTACTTAAAGGAGAGGAATGACACAAATAAATAATTTTGTCAATTATTTAATTATAGAAGAATAAAATGTAAAAAAATAATAATTATTTTACTATAGACATGTGATGAAGGATAAATAATTAAATAAATAATGATTTATTTAATTATTGAAGAAAGGGGTATTAGTGATGCAATTAATTAATTTATATTGATCAAGATAGAATAAAGATTGGAAAGTGAATTAATTAAATAATTAAAAAATTATTTAATTAATAAAGGAATATAATGAGGAATAATTAAATAATTAAAATTAGTTAATTATTAGAGGATGATGACTAAGGAAAAATGTTACTCGTAGATCTTAGGACATTTTTTCAGTGTCTACATTTTGCCCCTCTTTGACATAATCCCGTTCATTGCGTTGTGTCAAAGAAATTTTATTTTGAAATATGCCCTAGTGTAAAGGGAAAGAGGAAGGATGACCAAGAGGGTTGTGGTATGCCCCCTCGAGAGGACATGCAGGTTCAAAGAATAATAATGTTCTCTCAAAATGGAAGATAAGACTAGGGGATGAAAGATAGAATAAATTTTAGCATGAAGGAGATGGATGTTAGCATGGAAAAAACGAGGGAGATGGGATGTTAGCGTGAAAAGGGGAAAGAAGATAGATAGGAAATGATAATGGAGTCAACTTTCATGCTTACATTTTTATATTTATCATCATTGGGCATCAAAAATGTCACAAATGGACCACAAAAACCATGGTATGACATAAACCAAGGTGTGCAAGGTGACCATTTGGGAGAGACAAATAGTCAAAAAGATAAGGAATGCCCTAGCTCATACTAGGGACCCGATTGTCCTTGTCTTTTTTCCGAAACAAACCACAGGCAGCAAACAAAGAAAAAAGGTCATTATCCAGCATTGTCCCTATAAAACCATTGATAGGACATCCTCGAGGAGACTAGTAACATGACCCAAAACAAATCGAAAAGATAAGAAAATCCAGACCAACAAAGGGTTTGCCAAGATAGTGTTTCCCAGTGATAATGATGATTGTTTGATTCGTTGATTAGGTTGACCAAGATGACCGAGTTGATTGATAGGTTGATAAAAATTGATAAAATGATTTGATTGATAATGCCTAGCCTTAGGAAGGACACATTCTAATGAAGGAAAGATTGATTGACCAAGTTGATAAGATGGATTGGTGTGACAAAGTTGATTGATAATGATAATGCCCGATTTCATGAAGGAAACATCCTGATTAAGGCAAAATTGATTGATTGCACTTGATATCAGGAAAGACACATCCTGATCAAGGCGAGATTGATTGAAAAAGTTCAAAAGATTTTAATGACCAAGCGATGTGATGATACCCATCTGCAGGAAGGACACATTTGATCAAGTTTACCAAGTGACAAGTGTTGACACGACACCTAATTGCAAGAACACATCCTGCTTAAGGTGAATGACAAGGTTAAGAAAGTATAATCCCAGGAAGGGTGTATCCTAATAAAAGACAAGAGATAAGACTGAATGAGACAAATGACATAATGCCCCATTCTGATATAATACTAATGACCTAATTGAGTTGATGATAAGATAATTGATCAATGAAAGATTTAATTTGTTTATTGTTTCTTGATGTAGTTTGAATGATGATTGCTTTCGGATCAAGCACACAACCCAACTAGATGAAGCCTAAAGGAATTGACCTAGTGGGCCTCGGGGGCTCATCTATAGATGGCCTTACCTATGTAGCAGTGCAAAAAGACCTCGTAGTTTGACACGAATGACTTTGTCTTATTTGAAAAAATACCGGGTCATGATTTTATTTGGACAACCTAAAGGGAATGACCTAATGCCTCAGCTCATTTAAGATGAGCCTTTCCTACATAGCAAACGCACAGAGGCAACACAGTTTGACCACATTAACAAAACCAATTCAGACTCAAACTTAGAGTTAGACTTTGTTTTTCATGAGTTTTGAATTTTTATGATGTTTTTGGATTTTGAAGATTTTATGATTTTTTGGATTTTTAAATATTTTGATTTTTTTTTGGATTTTGAAATGTTTTGATTTTTTTGGATTTTTCAGACATTTTATGATTTTTTGGAATTTTTAGGAAATTTTATGGGTTTTTGGATTTTTTCAGGACATTTTATGATTTTTTTTTGGATTTTGAAGGTTTTAAAGGGTTGATACCATGTATTATTTCCCATGAATATGCAAGTCAAGGAATTTCCCCAGTCAAGTATAGGACCAATTTACTATGCACCATGGGAAGCGACGAATGCAACGGGTGGATATGAAAGTGAAGGATGCTAAATGTCGGTGGTTTTCAAGCCATGGGAAGGATGATGAAGCTTTATTATGGATGAGTAATGGGTGTTAATGGACAAAAGACTAAATGGAGTGAAAGTATACAAAGCAGCATAGATCAAATACACATGACGAATTTTTTCCAGGTTTTCACCATGGTACTTATCCAAAGCGCCACCGAAGTGGTTTTCACTTTTGGACGAATTATTTTTCTTTACTATTTTTTTTATTTTTTGTATTTTTTTGTATTTTTAATTTTTTAAGGGATACTCTGAGAATCAAGTATAATAATTGTGAAGGTGCATGTTGTTGATGGATTTAGACAATGGTTCTCCTTCAGGAGTAGAAAGTTGATAAGCACCAAATCCATATGTTGTTGACACAATGTACGGGCCCAACCAATTAGGCTCAAATTTACAAGGTTTTTCTCATTCTACTTGGTTCTTTGGATTCTTCTTTAGAACTAGATCATCAATGTCAAAATTTCTAGGATGACCCTTCTTGTTATAACTGCATCGGAGGCGGTTCTGATATGCTTGCAATTGTGTCAAATAATTTTTTCTCTTTTCATCTAGTAACTCTAGCTCATGTAGATGGGATACACGATATTCTTCTTGGTCAATCAGGTGATGTATAGAGACTTGTAGGGATGGTAACTCAACCTCTATAGGAAGTATTGCTTCAAATCCATAAAAAAAGGGAATATGGTGTGGCTCCTATAGGGGTACGAATACTAGTGCGATAGGCTCATAAAGCAGGGATAAGTTGTAAGTGTTAGTCACAACCAATGTCATTGATAGTATTATTAGATGCCTCAGCTTGACCATTACCCTAGGGGTAATACAAAGTGGAAAAATGATGTTGAATATGGAATTTTTCATAGAGCTCATGAACATCTTGGTTTTTTAAAGGGTGACCATTATCTGTAATGATGGATTGTGAAATACCATAACGAAAAATGATTTAATTCAAGATGAATTTGGCTATCTGCTTACCAGTAATGTAAGTCAATGGAATAACTTCAATCCATTTTGTAAAGTACTCAGTGGCGACAAGGATAAACTTATGCCCATTGGAAGAGGTGGGATGGATCTTTCCTATGAGGTCGAGTCCCCATTGAGAAAATGGCCATGGTGAAGTAAGTGGTTGCAATTCCTGAGCTGGTACATGTATAAAATCTCCATGAATCTGACATTGGTGACATGTCTTCACAAAATGATAGGCATCATGTTCCATCGTAGGCCAATAATATCCCGTTCTCATAAGCTTTTTGGCTAAGGTAGGACCAATAGAGTGAGCTCCACATATACCATGATGTACCTCTTGTAAGGTTTTTTGTGCTTCATTTGAGTCAAGACATCGAAGGAGGGTACTATTTAGGGTACGACGATAAAGGGTGTCCCTGATGATGGCATATTTAGATGCTTGTTGGATAAAGGTCTTACGTTGGTTAAGGGACAAGTCAGGAGGTATAATCCGGTCATGTAAATATGCATAAATTTATTTCTACCAAGGTGAATCAAGACCAACAAGTTCACACAAAAATTCAGTTTTGGGGACATCAAACGCAAGGATCAATATTTGTTCTACCAAGAACTCGTATTGTAATGCATTATTGGGAATGTCCAAGAGAGATCTGATGGTAGCCATTGCATCAGTTGCTTTGTTCTAGATTCTTGGGATATGTTCAAAAGAAACATTTTCGAAGTATAGTTTGAAGCTATCCACCATGCGTTTGTAGGGCATCAATTTCTCATCCTTAGTATCATAATCATCATTAACTTGTTTTATCACTAATTATGAATCATCGTAGACTTGAAGATCCTTGATTTTCCATTTTATTTCTATTCAAAGTCTTGTCAATAATGCCTAATATTTTTCTATGTTATTAATGCAGGTGATTGCTATTTGAAATGACTTGGGAATGAAGTCTCCTTGGGGTGTGATGAACAAAATTCCAGCTCCCGAACCATGACTTTTTTAAGATCCATCAAAATATAACTTCCATGTAATTAGTGTGTCTATGACAAAGATTGATTCATCTAGGAAATCAGATATCAAAGGATGATCTACCTTTACAAGTGCATCTGTAAGTTGTTATGCTATCACTTGTACTTTTATTTCCTTTCGATCTACATACTCAATGTCATACTCACTTAGCATCATAATCCATTTAGCTAGTCTTCCTGTCAGTGCTGCTTTGCTGAGAAGATATTTTAGAGGATCAATTTTGGAAATCAACTTTGTCTTATGATTCAACATGTAATGTATCAATTTTTATGCTGCAAATACCACCGCTAGACATGCTCGTTCAATAGGACTATAATTCAACTCATATCCAACCAGGGTGTGACTAATGTAATATATAGCTCATTCTTTTTCATCATTATCATTTTGTGCTAATAATGCCCCCAGTGCTGATGTTGTTGCTATCACATATATTATCAAATATTTTCCATCAATTGGAGGCATTAGAACTAGTGGAGTCAGTAGATAATTTTTTATTTGATCAAAATCTTCTTGACACTTTTATGTCCAGTTGAAGGGAATGCCTTTTCTTAACAAATATTGGAATGGGTGGATCTTGTCTACTAACTGAGCAATGAACCTATGGATTGATTGTAGTCTCCCTTGAAATATCCTCAATCGACTGATGTTGGTTGGTGGTGTAATTTCTAAGATAGCTTTGAATTTCGTAGGGTCAACTTCTATTCCTTTGTGTGAGACTATGTATCCAAGGAGTTTGCTTGATTGGACCCCAAAAACACATTTCTTTGGATTTAATCTGAGTTGGTATTTTTCTAGTCATGTGAAAGCCTTTTCCAATACTTCTAAATGTCCACTTCCTTCTAGGGATTTAGAGAGAAGTTCATCAACATAATCTTCCATCAGCACATGCATGTAGTCATGAAAGATTGTGGTCATCACTCTCTGATATGTAGCTCCAAAAATTTTCAGTCCAAATGGCATTAGATTCCAATTGAAAGTTCCCAAAGAACATGTAAAAGTTGTCTTTTATTGATCTTTAGTAGCAATCCTTATCTAATTATAACCCAAGAATCCATCCATGAGTGATAGAATTTTGTACCCAGTTGTGAGGTCTACGATGATGTCGATGTTTGGCAAGAGAAAATCATCATTGGGACAATGTTTGTTGAGATCTCTAAAGTCTGTGCAGATTCTAATTTGACCATTTGGTTTAGTTACAGGGACAAGGTTTGATATCCATTCTGCATAATCAATAGAACCAATGAATCCCACATCTAGAAGTTTCTTCAATTATGCCTTGACGAGGAGTGCGATTTGTGGATGCATTTTTCTTAGATTTTATTTGTATGGCTTGGAATTAGGTAGAAGTGGCAAGTGATGTAAAACCAATTCGGGATCCAATCTAGGCATATCCACATATGACCAAGTAAAATTGACTTGTCTTTCTACAAAGAATTTTGTGAACTCAGGCTTTTTCTTGGCAGTCAAAGATGCTACTAACTGTATGATTCTAGAATTATCTTGTGTTCCAATATTCACCTCTTCTATTTATTCTATCTATAATGGTGATCTCTCTTGGTCTATTGGGAGACAATCCAATCCTCCATCCTTAGGTGTCTTAGGGAGATTTTAACCTTTAGATACGTCCTTTATTTTTACTTTTTCACAGTCAATAGGCATCTTTCGATTTTCACCTGAAGACCTATTATTTCTATTTTTTATTTTATCATATTCATTTTTGCGACTAGAGGATAGGATAGCCTCACTAAAGTATGTAGTATAATCAAGTTCTATGGAAAATCTGACAATATGATCTCCACTAGGTATTCCTTCATGAAGTCCCATAAACTCAACGATTGCTTCATCATTCTCAAAATTGTCCAAAATTGGTGGGTCTTGTTGATCCCAATCTATGAGTTGTGAGTAGACAAGGGGTAATCCATCATAATTATTATCAAGAGTCATAGTGTAGGCAGAGAGGGTAAAGACAAATGTAGAGTCATCAAGTTCCCAGGAGGCAGCATCGATGGTTCCCCAAAAGTGTTTAATCCATTCTTCTTTATTTAAGGGGGATTTGGGATGAGGGCTTGGTAGACTTAGTGGGGGACCAATTGTAAGATTTTTATTGAATTGTGTTTCAAGAGGGGGCTCATAAAGTATTCCAAATAGTTTATGTAAGTCCATAAAGGTAGTGAAGGATAGGGAATCCCATTCATATTCATTAGAATCGACATCAAAATCCCAAGGGTCCTCATATGTCTCGATCTCATTTGAAGCATTAGCAACCTCACTTGAAGGTAATATGATACCTTGGATAGCCTCTCTTACAAGTACAAACCCTAACCCTTGATGTTTAATCAACTTAGGAGGTTGCAAGGGTTCTGTCATTCCTTGTTGTTTCATTATTGGTAACCCTTTTGGATATTGTTCAACTGGCAACCTCTTAGATTTAGTGTCTTCTTCTTCTTTGTAAAAACATGTGATAATGTGATCATCTAGAGATTCCTTGGAAAGTTCTCGCCATTTGGTGAAGGTGGTAGGGGGATTATGAAAGATGACCTTAGGTTGAATGGGATGTGGTTTTCCATAAGACTTTGGTGGTTTAGGAAATTTTCCAATGAAAAAGAGACTCTTCATGTTATATTCTCTGCATCCTTTGTCTTGGATCTGGATCTTAGGCATGGAGGGGGTGGTGAATGGAATGGATGATTTGACCACTGTAGATGGGTCAACGTAGTGGGATGAAGTGGTGGATGAAATGGAAAGTGAGGCCTCTCAATTGATGGGCACTTTATGTTCAGTAGTTCCTCTTAAGTTTGAACAATATTGAAAAGGATTGAGGTCACTTGGAATGGTGATTTTAGTGACATTATATGGAAATTTGAGGCATTGATGGTAGGTGGATGGGATAGCTCTAATAGCATGAATCCAAGGATGACCAAGGAGAAGGTTATAATTTAAGTCTAGATCCAGGACATGGAATATTATATGTTGTATGGCTGGGAAAACTCTTATAGGAAGTGAAATGACACCTTTAGATGAACACTCAACATCGTCATAAGCTTTGATAGTGATTTTCTATGTTTGATCTATACAATTCTTAGAGTATCCCAATGCTTTCACCAATTTTAGTGAGAAAATATTTAGACCCGCTCCACCATCTACTAAGACTCATCTAATCTTGCATTTATCAACGCAAACTTTAAGATGCAAGGGATCATTATGATTAGATTTTGGTGCTGAAAATTCTTGCTCAGAGAAGGTTACATGATGTGGCATAGCTAGGTATCTGACCATGGCCTGAAATGCATAGGAATCTAGGTTGGTAGGGACATACACTTCTTGCAATGCTTTGTCAAGTATAGCTCTATGTTGTGGGGATGTGCAAAGGAGCTCCAAGATGAGATTTGTGTAGGAGTTTTTCCCAATTGCTGAAGGAGATTATATTGGTTCTTGGACTGAGGGTTGGGTGGAGGTCTTGGAATAGTTATCTTGGTTCTGCGAGTAGCATCAACACAATTTGAGTTTTTCTTTTTTATGGTGATATTAGCAATGTGATCATCAAAGGGTGTTATGTTAAGAATGATAGTGCTATAGTCGTGTTTGACTGTGGCATAGTTGGCACTATTGTTGTTCCCTGAACTGGAGGCTTTCCCTTTATCATGGTCTTGCAAGGGCTTTTTGAATATGGTGTGATCAGCATTGATTTTTCTTTGTGAATCTCCTACTAATATAGTTCCATATTGAATGAGGTCTTGATTAATTTTCTTGAGTGTCCAAAATCTTGTTGTTTTGTGTCCTTTGCTATGGTGGTATTCATAATATTCATATTTTTTCCACCAATCTGCTTTGATCAAGGAAGGTTCATAATTCTTGGTGTCAGGTAGTGTGATGGTATTGGTTTGCAAGAGTTGTTTTAGAACTAATTCGATAGGTTCACCCAAGGGGGTGTAGGTCCTCTTGGCATGAGGAGGTCCTCTTCATTGTTGATTGTTTTGGATAGCATTTAATGTTTGGTTTTGACTTTGGATTCATGTATTTGACATGGTTGATGATGAGGAGGGACCTTTAGTTATCATTTTGGTATCAACAACTCCATCATTTGTTACATTTTTACTTCGGGACCAGTATTTTCTCTTATCATTGTTAGATTTCTGATTTTCTCTATTTATCTTGACTAGTCCTTTGGCGATAAGACCTTTCTCAATAAGGACACATTTATTAAGTATCTCTTCAAAGGTTGTACAACATTGGATTTGAATTCGGCTCATGAGTTCTCCATTAATATTTTCCAAAAACATGGTGACCAATTGTTTTTCCGAAATGTGACAAGGGTATTTGCTAACCAAACCTCACCATGTTTGGTAGAATGGCGTAGGGGATTCTCCTTCTTCTTGTCTAGTGGTGCTTAATATTGCAAGGGTGACATCATTTTAATGTTGAAGAAAAAAATCTTAATGAATTGGTCGGCTAGTTCACCCCATGTTCTTATTCCTAGAGGAAGATGTGAAAACCAATCTAAAGCTTCCCCTGTAAGACTTCGCAGAAATAGTCTCATTGAATAAGTTGGATCATATGAGGCTTCCATGCATGATGTGTTGAATTCTCAAATGTGCTCTATTGGATCCCCTGTTCCTTTATACTTAGGCAAAGGTGGTGTTGTAAAATGGGGGGGAAAGGCTGGCATATATAAATTGTGATCGAATGGAAAGGGGCATAATTCCTCCACAAAATAGGTCTATTTGTTGGTCCCCAATTGCATGTTAGTCATTTTTTGTTGAATGGTTTTCACTTGTTGTATCAAGGAGTCTACAAGTGATGGTGTTGCATTTTTTGGACTTGTTGTCATGATGCTAGCATTAATGTCATAGGTTGGATTTGAGTTATGATTGATTCCTTGTGATTTGAGACCTTGATTTCCTTATTTTCTTTGTGATGGTTTGATTTGGAATGAAATTGGCATTTAGGTTTGTCCCAAAGGTCATGTTTGCATGTGGTATGGTGTTTTGGAATTGATGTGTAGACCCTTGATTTGTGTTTTGGTTTTGAAAATTAGGTCCTTGGTTTGCAAATGGAGGTGTTGGTCCTTCACCAATATTTTGTGATGAAGAAAGGGTCCCTTGGTTGGTATTTTGAAATAAAGATGTAGGCCCTTGACTGGAATTTTTTGGTGGAATGTTTCCTTGGTTAGAATTTTGGAATGGTGAGAGGGACCCTTGATTCACATTTTGGAATGATGTGATGGATCCTTGATTATTGTTTTGCTTTTGGATTTTTCATGAGACAATGTGGACCTTTCTAGGTTGACTTGAAAATTGGAACAAAGATCCTTGGTTTGTGTTTTGAAGTGTAGGAATGGGACCTTGGTTTGCATTTTGAGTCAAAGGTGTAGGACCTTGTGAGGTAAAACCTTGATGTGTGTTTTGGAAAAGGGGATTTGTAAAGGTCTTACCCAAAGAGTTGGAGTTGCTTCCAAGTGTAGAATTTTGTCCTTGTGTAGCAATATGGCTTTCCTTGTTTCCAAGTGTTGGAATATTTGGGAGATGTGTGGTGGTGGTACTCATGTGTGAGGTTATCCCAAGGGGTATATTTGTTGTTTGTGATGATGATGGCATGCCAAGTGTAAATGGATTTTCAGTTTCCTCTTCTACAAGGGTTGATACATCAAAACCTTGAGGTAGTTTGGCACCCTCTTTAGCTAGTGCATAGAAGTATCTATTAGGATCAGCACTAACAAGTTGATCAATCATGTTTAAAAAATTTGGATCTTGATAAGCTCTTTCAATTTATTGAGGAGTCAACTATTTGTTGAATTCTTATATGCTTAGGTTTTCCCATTTCTTGTTGAGTTCATCATGATTTAGATTGTCCCAATTATCGGTTTGATCTCTTTGTGGCACCTCTCTATGAGGTGTGGATTGATTTGAATTAAACTAAAGGGTAGTGTCATGAAATGGGTCAGTTGAATATTCCATGTCCTTTCTTTTGGATTTTGACCTTGTTTCAACCATGTGAGATGTTTGCAAGTTTGAGGTATAATGCAAGATGTGGATGCCACTAAACTTTGTTTTTGTTTTGTTTTTGGAATAAAGGATGTTAATGCAAGGTGATAATGACATTTGTCTAGGAAGATGACTAATGCAAGGTGACAATGAGGACTAATATGAAAAAAAATGTTGACTAATGTAATGACCAATGCAAAGTCTAGATGCCAAATGAGGACTATGATAAAAGTTATGACAATATATTTTGGATTTTCAAGAATAAAATATGTAAGGTGGGGACTAAAATGACATGAATTTCTAGAGTGAGTAAATGCGAAGGCCTAAATGATATGGAAAAAGGAGCTACTCAACCACCCTAATTTTGCTCTATGTCTCAATTTGGGTCATCAAAGGACTTGTTGGTAGGACAAGATGATTTTCCTAACTAGACTCTTGCATTGGAAAGGTATCAAAAAAGGAAAATGACTAAGGAAAATGATTTTGACTAAGTCCAATGACAAACTACTCTTTGAAGGCAATGATTTCGCAAAGTATGGCATGGTTTTCCTAATCCAAAATCTGAAAATGAAATGAGGATGCAAGGACTGGTTTATAAAGATGATGATGTTCAAGGATGAAACTAAGCTTTGCAAGGATGAACCTATGGGTAAATGCAAACTAAAGATGTCACTAATGGAAGATTTGAGAAAAAAATATTCCGGTTTTTGAGAGAGGTTGTTTGATATCAAATTGGAAAAGTTTGGTCTTGGGTTTTAGACTGCAAAATTTGGAATTATTTCAAGTTGAATGCGTATGTTTCCAGATTTGTGTAATGGTGTTTGTTTGTTTGAATGTTTGAGAAAAAACTTGGAAAACACAATATTTTGTTTGTGATCAAACACAATAAAGACAAGCATAATCCTAGGTTAGGCAAGGACAATGTTCGCTAGATTCCATGTGGGTTTCCCCAACCGCACTTATTCTTAGTGTGTGAATCTAGAAGTTTGGCCGCACGGGATCCCCCTTACATTGCACTCACTTCTCAAGCTAACCACACTTCCAACCCCCATAAAACTCCCATGGAAAGTTGATCACCTCTACTAAGAACTACAAGAATGTGGATGCCCTCACAACGACCATTGTTGCGCTAGAAAATAGAAGGATTTTGGTAACTACACATAGGTTTTTAGTTCAGGACCCCTATTCGAGTGGCCATACATGGGGAACAAGATTAAGCTCTATTTAGGAGGCACTCCAAACTAAAGAGGTTATGCTCAACAGGGTTTTGGGGAGTGCTATTTCATTCGTATGACACATCCGCACTTGTAATCCTAAGCTTTCTCTTATGATTCACATTTATATACCGGTCGGGGGTAGCTCGGTCAAAGAGCTTCGTTGTCGGTCTGAGTCACCTTGGAGTGAGTACTTTTTCCCACCAAGGAAGACCCAAGTTCTAGAGGAAATAATTGTTTATCTTATACCCAGGATCACATAAATGCGCAAGGGGAGAGGATACTTTGATTATTGCATCAAAGGGTGACACAAAATTGAAGACACTTGTAAATTTTAATTACCAAATGCTAATGTGAGGAGGACACACAAGACACTTTGTTCATTTTAAAAGTTTAACTTGATGTGAAACAGACAAAGTTTATTTTAAACCAATGACATGAAATGCATGTTCATTTTAACCAATGAGTGTGCATGCAAATTGTGTTCATTTAAATCCCATCAAATGAAATGCATGTTCATTTCAACCAATGAGTGTCCATGCAATTCGTTGTAGTTGTTGAAAGAAAATAAAATTGATTATTCTTAAAGAAATGAAAAATTCGATTTTTGTTTCTAAAGAAACAGTTTTTAGACTCCCTCAAAGTTGTGTCACATACTAAAAACAAGTGATTAGTAACTCAAAAGAAAAACTTAATGACAACAAAAAATTGAAATAGTGATAACTTTCTCAAAACTTAACAAAATTTTAAATCGTTTGAATCTATGAAAAGCTAAAACTCAAACCTTCAAAACCCATAAATTATTTTTCAAAGATTCTGCATGAAAACAATGTTATAGGCAAAAGAAAATGCGGGTTCTAAAAATTAAATTGAAAAAAAACAGCAAATACTAAAATAATCATAACTTTCTCAAATCTTAACAAAATTTTAAACCGTTTGAAGTTTTAGAAAGATGAAAATGACATCTAAAAAACCTATATGGTCATTTTTAAAGAATTTATGCGTCTATTTTTCTATGCTCAAAAGAAGATGACTAGATTTCGTATGAATTCTTGGCTATAACCTACAAAACAACAAAAATAAACAAGAAAACAAACAAATTCTCTACAAAATTGTAAGATTCACATTGGGTTCACCAATGTAAGATGGGGAAAATCAAATAGATTAGATTAAGTGACAACCAACATTTCTAAACTATTAACCTCATCTAAACAAGAGAAAGCAATGAAAGCATAAGGAAAATAAAAACATTAAATCAAAACACTCTTCATGTTTGATCTTGAATCGCTTCTCTTGCTCCCCTATTTCTCTTTTTTGTAATCTTTGCCCTCAAATTTATTGTTTCATATGTGCAAATACCTACAAAATACTAAGTAGAAAGTTGGAGACAATTAGCTGTTGAATCAAAAATGGAGGAGAAAGGTTGCTTTTATAGACAACCATTCAAATGGATGAATAAGATTGATTTTCTAGAAAGATTCTAAGATCAATGGATGAGGATTCATGAGAGGGAGGTTATGAAATGGATGGCCAAGATTGATTTTCTAGAAAGATTCCAAGATCTACGGTTGAAAATTGATGCAACAAGAATATGCCATGCATGGAAAAGATATGATGCCTGACGGCTATGATAGACATGCAGGACATACAGGCTATGACATGCAATAATGATAGGGATATTTGACCAAAATGGAGGGATAAATTATTTATTTTAAATTATTTATTCAAAAATGGAGGAGGATGACAAGTGGCAAATAAATTATTTATTTGGAGGAAATGAAAAAAGAGATTTAATTAAATTCATAAATTTAATTAAAGGGGGATATAAAAATTAAATATGGATAATTGATTTGGATCAATTATTTAAAGGAGAAGAATGGCACAAATAAATAATTTCATCAATTATTTAATTATAGAAGAATAAAAGGTCAAATAATTATTATTATCTGACTATAGACATGTGATGAAGGATAAATTATTAAATAAATAATGATTTATTTAATTATTGAAGAAAGGGGTATTAGTGATGCAATTAATTTATTTTAATTGATCAGGATAGAATAAAGTTTGGAAAGTGAATTAATTAAATAATGAAAAAATCATTTAATTAATGAAAAAATATGATTAGGAATAATTAAATAATTAGAATTATTTAATTATTAGAGGATGATGACTAATGAAAAATGTTGCTCGTAGATCTTAGGACATTTTTTCAGTGTCTACAAGAGACAAGAACAAAGGTGTACAAACTAGAAGAAGAATTGCAGAAGAATATTGTCTAATATCCAAGATTGAGCCTAGCAATGTCAATGAAGCATGTAAAGATGAATATTGGATGGAAACAATGAAGGAATAACTGATGTAGATAGAGAAAAATGATACATGGATTCTCATTCCTAGACCTCAAGATAAAAATGTGGCTGGAACCAAATGGGTCTTTCAGAATAAGTTGAATGAACAAAGTGAAGTGATCAGGAATAAAGCAAGACTAGTATGTAAAGGATATTCATAGATGAAAGGTATTGATTTTGAAATTTTTTTTTCCCATGTTGCTAGAATTGAAGTTGTAAGGTTATTTTTTGCTTATGCTACTTTCAAGAACTACAAAGTATATCAAATGGATGTGAAGTCAACATTTCTAAATGGTGAGTTAGAAGAAAAAGGTTTATGTTGAGCAACCAGATGGATTTCAATTGAATGATGAAAAGGACATGATGTGTCGGTTGAAGAAAAAACTATATGGACTCAAACAAACCCCTAGAGCTTGGTATGCAAGACTGGATAAATAGTTGTTGAAGCTTGGATTCAATAAAGGTACTACTAACAATAATTTGTATTTCAAGGTGGATAAGGATAAATAATTGATTATTAAAGTCTTTTTTGATGATATTATTTTTGAAGGAGATAATGAATTACGCATGAAATTTTCTAATGAAATAGAAAGTGAATTTGAAATGTCAATGATAGGAGAACTAAAATTATTTTTAGGATTGTAATTTATTCAGTGAGATGATGGAATCTTTATTTCTTAGTCCAAATATGTGAGAGAGTTACTAAAATTTTTTGGCATAGAAGATTCAAAGCCAATTGATACACCCATGGTAACCATATGCAAATTATCTCAGAATGATGATTATCCTAAGGCTAATCAAACAAGATATAGTTCATTGATTGGTGGATTGCTATATTTGAATTAGAAAAGAAAAAATACATTATGAATGTTGTGTGCATGGTTGCTAGATATCAAGTTGATCCAAAAGAATCACATGTGACTGCAGGGTATGTGTAGGATCATGATGGACCATAAAGTGGCGATATGTAAGTGATATGATGGCCCATGTGGATGATAATTTTTTAACCCAAAATTGATTAAATGAAAAGGGTTTTTAAAGGCGATTCTCATATTTCCACCAATATAAATTATACTTTACTTTAAATTTAATAAATAATTATTATGCATTTTATATTTGAATTATGACTAAAGTCTTGATTGATAGGCTGCTTGAAATGGTATCACATTTTTTAAATCTGAAACATGCATCACATTTTATGCTTCACATACTATAGGGTTAAAAATAAAAGAATTTGATTTCATGAATTTTTGACTAGGTTAAGGTGGTCAGACATATGATTTTTTATATTTTTTAAAAGTTGTAATAAAAAAAACATAATTAATTATATACTTGAAAAAAAATTACAAGAAAAATATGCATCACATCGGGACATGAGTCCTCTACTTATATATAAAATATTATAAAAAATATTATCATTTTATTGCAGTTAGGGTGGTTAGATAGACACCTACTTCTTATTTTTTCCCTAAAATTTAAGTACTACTGCATTGAGATTTCAAATTTTCACCAAATAGAGTTTTTTATTTTTTAAATAAACCTAGTAGTTTAGAGACTACATTCAATTTGCTACAGATTCTATTATTACATATTTTTGAAATAATATAGATAATTTATTCAAATTTTTATGTGAAGTTGCCTAACTTTGATTTTTTTGAATTTCATCGCCACTTAAGGGCCTATTTTTTCCATGAAGATCCTGCACATACCCTGCAATAAAGAGAATATTTAGATACTTGAAAGGAAAAATTGACTTTGGGTTATGGTATCAAAGGATGTTGATATTACTCTGAATGCCTTTACAGATGCAGATTGGGCAGGAGATGTAAATAACAGGAAAAACACAAGTGGTGGTACATTCTTCTTGGGAAAGAAGCTGGTGTGTTGGCTAAGTAAAAGGAAAAACTCCATTTCTCTATCTACTGCTGAGGCAAAATATATTGTTGCTACAAAAAATTGTACTCAAGTGTTGTAGATGAAACAAATGTTGAGAGAAATCAAAATTAAGTATGATGTGCCAATTGCTATATTTTGTGGCAATTCAAGTGCCATAAACATTTCTAAGAATCTGGTGCTACACTAAAAAACAAAACATGTATCTATCAAGTATCACTTTTTGAGAGAAAAGGTGCATGATAAAGGGGTTAGATTGGAATATGTGCCCACAAAGGAACAAATTGTAGATATATTTTATAAACTATTTCCTAAGGATATTTTTGAGTATCTCAGAGGCAAGATAGGGGTAATTTCCCCTCCTAATCTAAAATAAGATGCAAGTCTTTGCATCAATCCGTGGACTTATAGTTAGATCTTGTTTCAGATTGATGTTGTGGTGGTTGCTACTTAGGGGGAGTAATCAGATGATTTAGATGATATGGGGATTGAAGCATGATTATCTTTTCCATTGATGTCAAAGGGGGAGAAAAATAATGTGAAAAATTCTTGAAAAAAAAGAAAGAAGAGTCAAGAAAGGGAGAGAAGAGCTATGATAGGAGAACTACAAAACACAAGGGGAGAAGTGTACTATGTGAACCACTAGTTGTGTTGATGGTATTATTTTTCACATCATGTGTTTCCATTAATGCCAAAGTGGGAGTTTTTTGGATGTTGTGATTGTGTTGTTGATATGTGGTTGTCATTAATGTCAACACTATTAGCATTGATAATTTTAAAGGTTGTATATGTCAAGGAAATTGAGAAAATTGCAATAAATATATTGCAGGAAGCTAGTGAAATTGAGAAGGTCAGAGTGATGAATTTTTTTGTATGTTGGTGGTCAGAAGATGCACATTAAAGTGTTTTATTTTATCCTATTTATCATGTTGTTTGAAAGTTTCAAAGGTGTGCGTCAAGATTTGAGGAAGTTATGAATTTTTGTGTTCCTACAATTATTCAGTTACTGTAGCAGGTGTTTTTGGAAGACGAGATTGCAATTTTGGTGAAGTGAGTTTTTGTGTACATTTTTTAGATGTTCAGTGATGTTTCTAGATCGTTCTCTATCAGTGTGGTGTGTCCACGTTGATCAACATGTTTGTGATTGAATAATTTTCCTTGTGTGTTTAAGGTTTTCATGTTCTTGGTCGACATGATGGTGATAGCGTGTTGTGGATCCTTATGGATTAATATTGTATTTTTTGGTATGTTAGAGGATGTTGATTTAGGTCCTCACTATGTTGTGACCAACTTAGATTAGTGTGCATTAAGATTTTTTCATTTATTGAGGCCTACAGTTGTAATTTATTCTTTAGTTGTGTTTGACAAAGTTGTTGATGTAAATCCACATAGCGGATATATAAGAGCGATTGGGGTATGTGTAGGATCATGATGGGCCAAAAAGTGGTGATATGTAAGTGATATGATGACCCATGTGGCTAATGAATTTTTTTTTACCCAAAATTGATGAAACAAAAAGGGTTTTTAAGGAAATTCTTAGGTTTCCACCAATACAAATTATGCTTCACTTTAAATTTAATAAATAATAATTATTCATTTTCTATTTGAATTACGACTAAATTCCGTAAAGATAGGCTTCTTTATAAACATATATAGCTTTCAAACGATATCACATTTTTTGAATCTGAAACATGCGTCAAATTCTATGCTTTGCATTCTATAGGATTAAAAAAATAAATTAAATTTCAGGAAGTTTTGACCAAGTGAAGGTGGTTAGACATATGAGTTTTTATATTTTTAAAAATTTGTAATAAAAAATTCATAATTAATTATTTACTTGGAAAAAATTACAAAAAAATATACATCACATGAAGACATGAGTCCTCTACTTATATCTAAAATATTTATAAAAAAATATTATCATTTAACTGGGGTGAGGGTGGTCAGACAAACAACTACTTATTTTTTTCCTAAAATTTAAGTACTACTGCATTGAAATTTCAAATTTTCACCAAATAGATTTTTTTATTTTTTAAATAAACCTAGTAGTTTAGAAACTAAATTTAGTTTTATATAGATTCTAATCTTACATATTTTTGAAATAATATAGATAACTTATTAAAATTTTCATGTCAAGCTGCCTAACTCTGATTTTTTGAATTTGTATCGCCACTTAAGGGCTGATTTTTTCCATGATGATCCTACACATTCCTATTGTTTCTTCATTTTAAAGTATGCTCGGTGAATTTATGAAAATTATATGAGAGATATGTGTGAATAAAGATCAGATCATTCAAGTGTAGAGAAGAGTGTGAAGAAGTGTTTCTATGCCTAACTAGAACTATAATCAAGTTTTTGTAGAAGCTAATTTCTTAGTTCAACCTCATCAAATGGATTTAATATGATTGTTTTATGTAAGGCAGTGTGCCTTCCCTTTGAATAGTGAGCTCTAGGTAGTGTGCCTGAATGCATGTAGATTCTCTATTCATTTATTTCATTATAATTCTAATAGGGTATAATCTTGTGGACTAACATCCACTGTAGTTTTTCCCCTAAGAGAATTTTCATGTATAAAAATCTTGGTGTTCATGTTGTTGGATGTTGTGGTTGCATTGTTGATATGTGGTTGTAATTGATGTCAACACTATTAGCTTTGGTGATTTTGAAGGTTGTTTATGTCGAAGATATTGAGAAAATTATAATAAATATATTGTAGGTAGCTAGTGAAGCTAAGAAGGTCAGAATGTTGGAAAGTTGTGAACTTTGATTTTTTGGTGATATGCACTAAAGGGATTATTTTTAAGTCTATCTAGTATTTTTTCCAAAATCTTTAGTGGTACACATCGAGTTATGAAGTTCTATGTTTCTATAATTATTCAGTTATTGTAGCAGGTGTTCTTAGAAGAAGAGTAAAAAATTATGGTAATTTCAGTTGTTGCACATGTACTTGTGACATTCATGAATGAGTCTAGATCATGTTCTATCCTTGTTGTATGTTCTCATTGATTGGAGTTTTCATGATCGGAGATTTTTCTGATGTGTGCTCGAGTTTTCATGTTCCTGGCCGACATGATGGTGGTAGCATGTTACAAATCCATGAGGATTAATATTTTATTGTTTGGCATGTTCAAAAGTGTTTGTTTGGGTCCTCACTATGTTGTGACCGACTTGTGTTGGTGTGCATTAATATTTATTCATGTATTGAGGCCGATAGTTGTAATTTATTCTTTATTTGTGGCTTACTCATTGATGTAAATCTGTGTAGCGGATATATAAGAGTGGTTGTTTTCATCATTTTGAGGTGTTTTTGGTGTGTGAAAGTTGTGTACATGTACGAATAAAGGTCAAATCAATCAATAAAATAACAAAGTGTGAAAGAGATTGAGTAGAGTGTAGAAGAGTGTGTAGAATTTTTTGTGTGCCTAACCAAAACTTTAATCAGGCTTTTGTAGAAGCTAATTTCTCAGCTCAAACCTATTAGATTGATTTGATATGATTATTGTATGTAAGGCAGTAAGCCTTCCTCTGAGCAGTGTGATCTAGGCAGTGTGCCTAAATGCAAGTGCATTCCTTATTCATGTTTTTCATTATACTTCTAATAGGGTATAATCTTGTGGACTAACATCCGCTATGGCATTTTCCCTAACAAGGTTCCCACATATGAAATATTGGTGTTCATGTGTCTCTGATGTGTTATTGATTTATGTTTGCACTATTAATTATCATGTATGAGATTTAAGGTTGATTAATGTTGAATAAGTTTGATTTTGGTAACAACTAATTCAACCCCCTTCTTAGTTGTCTATCATTATTTTTCCAACAAATGTGTCTTTGATGTGATGTTGATTTATGTTTGCATTGTTGATTATTAGATCTAAGATTAAATTTTTTTTAAGGTTGAATAAGCTTAATTTCTGAAACAACTGATTCACACCCCCCCTCTCAATTGTCTATCCTTGTTTTTCCAATAGATATATGTTCATTTGTAGTTATATGATGTTATAGTTTCATCAGTTTTGATGTGACACTATATTGGTGAAGGGAACGAGGTTGCATCACTCACTCACGAGCGTCGTAGAATTATGTTATTTTCTCTTCACATTGTGATTTTTCATAATCTATATACATGTACAAAAATAAATTTGATTGCAGGTACAAGGCATCAACTCTACCTGGATTCACAAGTTTGAGTGTGTCCATTGCCCAATGAAATAGTTGATTGGGAGGTAGTAACAGGATTTCCTTATCAAACCAAAACCCTAGTCACAGTGTGTCATCAGTCCTTGTTTTGGTCATGCTTTGTTGTCATGTTGTTACCATTTTCCTTGTCATTTAACTATTTTGCAAGGTATGCTCTATGGAAAATTAAAGTTAATTATGTTTAAAATTTATTATTTAGTTAATCGTGATTAATGTTGTTAGAAGTTTTAAATTTGATTTAATTAATTATATTTCATTTAATTAATTAGATTAAATTTATTTTAGATAGTGATTAAAATTAATTAGATTAAATTTAATATTAAAATTGTTAGATTATAAAAAAATTATTCAATAAATTATTTAAATTAATTAAATAAATTTGTAAATTTAAATGAAAGGATAATTAAGATTAATATTTTATTTTAAATTTATTAAATAAACAAATATCTTATAAAATATCTTAGAAGAAATATCTTGTGACTTGATTTGGAAAGATATTTTGGGATTGTGACATGAGTTAGAAATTGATATCTGGTGTTGGGAAATAAATTCACGAAGAGAATAATTGCATTAACTGAAAGAGGAAAAGAGGCTATTTCACGAGAATGAAAATGATATTTTGGGGTTGTTGAAAATTGAAAGAAGCTCTCAAGAAATTGGCTTTGGTTTTATTTTGAAATTTCTGGAAAAGAGGATTATTTTGGAAGAGGCTTTGATAATTTTGGAATCTAAAGGTGAGACTCTACTTCAAACTTCAATTCTTCAAGCATCTAAAATAGGTTCTTTATTGTTTTTATTTAAATTCAAATTGGAAAAGATTATATGTACAATGAAGAATATTTTATTTGTTTTAAAGTTTCAATATGTTTTGAAAATTGAAAAAATTGTCGTGAAAGCTTTAGAGCTTGAGATTAAATTCTTGTATTCAACTAAAAAGATGAATTGATTTAAAACAATAGTGTCCCCAGAATGATTATTTAGAAAATTGGGAAAAACTCTCTAGGAATTGATTTCAATCTTCCTATAGAAAACCTCTGATTGTATTGGAAAAGATCTTCCTATAGAAGATTATTGTTTTTATTTTTCAATTAGTTTTATTTGGCTTGGGAAATTGAAAACCTCTGGTAAATTTGAAATTATCCTTCTGTAGAATTTTTTGTAATGCCCCGCCTTGCAACCCTAAAAGGAAGTTTCAATTAACATCATAAGCGAACCAATTTTTTTTTTATAAAGTGCATTTAACATACAGATTCACTTACTAGTTAACAACAACCTCTAAGGCTACAAGGTTATGATTACTTAAACCCACACATACATATTACATATAACCATAGCCTTATGAACTTTATGATATAAACATCATACATCATAAGAATACCACATAACATAATAAGATAATCAACCAAGATACAATCTCATAAACATTATCTTAAACCAATAGATACATCACTCATTCCCAGAATGAGGCAATAGTACTCAAGGTTATAATTACAAAATTCCACCTCATAAACATAAGAGGGATAAAATAACTTATACAAGATAAAATATTACAATGCAAGTAATTACAACAAGAACCACGAGCTATCCATCTGGATGCCTCGCCACCAAGTACTGAAGATTGATGGGGACCCAACGATTTTGGTGCATGTTCCACCCTACCAATGTGGTACCCGAAGGCCCACCCCCATGCTAGGAGATAGTAACAAAGTAACATGGAAAAAGATTCTACTACCTCTAACCAAAGGCAGACTCAAACTGACTCATACTGTTATAACCAACCAAATGAATTAATAAGTACAACTCATTCACCATACAAGTACGAATCAAATACAATGCATGTACAAATCTAGTACAAATCAAATACAATACAAGTACAACTCCAACATCACTGACATAGGTCACATTGCTTCTAGACATAAAGTAGATCAAGTATGTTCAAATAACCATACATATAAAACAATTAACAACAGTTGTCATAGATAGAGTGTCATCGCAAGGTTTGTCATGAGATCTCCTCTGGGCATTCTTCATAGGCTCCGGCACAAGTAATCCTGGTGGCCTCAACCGAATCTCGGCACTCATACTCACTCATGCAGAATCAACTACCTCTCGCAAGAGCAAGATAGTTGATCTTGCCATTCCAGGCCTTCTCACTCATCCCAAGTCTAAACAAGCCCTTGTGTCTATGAGTGAGGATTAAATTATCTTGATTAGTGTGAACTGCATCCTAATCATCTAAGTACATTAATTTAATTATCACTTGATTAACTCACTTTTGAAGGTTACCCGGTTTACCACTTTGGGCTCCAGCCCCTAACAAAAGCCACTCTTCTAATGGACAACACACACCCAAACAATCCACCAAGGGAAACACAAGTGCATACCAACTGGGCATCATAATCCACTCCAACACAAGGAGGATACAAATAATAAAAACTCACTCCAAACATCTTGGAGGCAACAAACACATAGTCCACTCCTTTCACAGGAGGCAACAAGATGAAACCACATAACAAGGTCACTCCATACAAGGAGACACAGATCCCATAATCTGCTCCTAAACCAAAGAGGTGCAAACATCCCCGTTCATGAAAACCGGGTAAAACTGAAAAGACGCCATGCACTACCCAAGGGAAAACAACTGGATGGCATAAAGATTCAACAACTCTTATCCTCTAAGTTCTTCTGGAAGACTTATAATTTAGGATTAACACTAAATCCCAAAACCAACAATGCAACTTGACAACATAGCAACAAAAGCATTCAAGTCATCAATCAAATCTAATATTTGGATTTCTTAAATCCATACTCATTCAATAGGTAGTGTAGAAAAGTCAAAGACATGATAAGTAGATCATCTAAAATAATCATAACCCCTATTTCCCTTTTCATTATTGGAAATCTAAAACAATTAAATTTACTTCCCTTTACTGAATACAAAGAATTAAAACTTTTAAGATAAGCATGAGGAAGATACTACTTTTGGATATACTAAATCCATATCTCTTTCATAATCTGATCACAATGATTCAATTAATCTAAATAGAAATTAATAAATAACATAATTGATTACTTCATCAATAAAACAACTTCTTAATTTACTTTTAAATCGACACAAATCTATGCAAGTAAACTCTTTCCATTTCCTAACAAAATCTTACATCTCATTCAATTTTTTATTTAACACATTCAATCACTTTAATATAATAACATATTGTTTCTCTATCCATTTTTCATATACACTAATCAATCCATCTTTAAATCTATATTCAATAATACATTGCATACATCTCATTAAAATAAAATACAATAATTAATTTTACACTTAATATATATGTATGCTCCATATTATATAGACACCAAATATATATATTAATAAATTTAATTACATATATTCTTTAATATTCCATTCACAATGATTAGATTACTCTATGGAACTAAATAAAACATAATAACTATTTGTCTTTTTCAATATAGTTAGTTCCTAAATTTACTTTTAATGCAACCTAGCACTATTGCAAACAATCTTTTCAATTTTCTATCTAGAGTCTATATTTCTTCAACTATCCATTTAAAAACATGCAATTTCATCGATGTATAAAAACATCTTTTGGCTTATCTATTTGACCACGCATTCATATGGTTTCAAATTAAATCTCATTAATTAAAACAAACATTTAAATATAAATATTTCTATAATTTTTCAATATATTTAAATATCTTTCTCTATACATTTTCTACACATACTAATTATTTTTTTTAGAACATTAATAATACCTAATTTGCAAACAACAAAATAAAATAAGATAAAATATTATTTATCCTCTCAAATGGATATATACCTTCACTATATATATACTAAATATAAATTAATATATTTAAATATATTTAATCATTAACATATGTTCTATCCTTTGCAGAATATCAAATTGATTAATTCAAAATAAAATATCCTTTATCATCAATATTCCAAAATATAAATATATTTTTCCAGTTAAATCAAATTAATAATTGGACCTTTTACATATGAATTTAAATTCCATAATTCAATTTTAAATTATTCATTCTTTAAATCAAATATTTAACTCCTTCAATTAAACTTTAACATGCCATTTTAAAATAAACAATAATTTCCCCATATGTTTATAATTTTAATTCCACTAATCTAATATACAAATTTTATTTAAAATAATATAAATAAATATAATACTTTAGTATTATAAATTATAATATAAAATATTATTAAATAATATTTTAATATTATAATAACAATACATAAAATATTAATATTTATAAATATCAATTTATTATTATTTTATTTTCAGAACAGCCATGGAAAAATATCTTAACAGCAGTCTCATGTTTCAAGCATAACTCAAAAACTACGATCTGGGTATTTGCGATTTTTGGACAGGGGTTAGAAAATTGCAAAATGCAAAAACCCTTTAAATTTCTTGAAAACCCAGTTTGTGAAAGTAAAGTTATAGGCGACGCAATCAGACCATTTTACCATGAAAATATAATTATACTGCAGATTTTAAAATCCGTTTTTTGATAATAAACAGAAGGTTTCATTTTCTAAAAACATTCTAAATGCCTTGTTCAATCTCTATGTTTAATTTCAATAACAATAAAATCAATTTCTCCAAATAATTTAAATTCAACTAGGGTTTTCACAATTTTCACTCAAGAATTTTCACAAGCAAAGGCTGTAAATTTATTTAATTCTTTCTTCTAATATCAAATTTATTTTCTAAAACAGATTTAACAAACAAATCTTTAATCATTACTATTTTAAAGAAAAACAATCAAGAACAATAAAACACAAAGAGGAAAACCTGGTACAAGAAGCTACAGGAAGAGATGAATTTATGATGCAAGCCTCCTCCAAAGATTTCCTGAATTTTCTTCAATCTTCCAATGAATCCAATCCAAAATCCAACAAATGCAAACAATCTTTCCTTCAATCAATTCTACAATCAAACTTTCTTCAAACCCTTGTGCAAATTTTCCAAAATTTCTTCCCTGCTGTAAAAATGTATTTCTTTCTAAAAAACTTTCTGTTGCCCTAAAATTAAAACATATATTCTTATAAATCAAAAATACCTAATTCAACCCTAATTCACGTTACATGCCAATTAGATATTTCAATTTCAATTTCAATTTCAATTTCAAATTTCCATTTCAATTTTAATTTCAATTTCAATTTCAATTTCATTTTTGGAAAACCTACTTTCAATTTAAAATGCAATTTCAAATAATAAATTAATTTCCAAAGTTGCAACCAATTTCTGATGCAGGAGCATCCAGTGGTGTAAGGGCAATCCTACATCACCCAAAAATATATTTACTTTCATTTAGATTTTTTTGTAGATGTTTTTGCATTTTTGGATACCCTTTTCGTCGAAGAAGAATTCTCAAATTTCAGAACTGCTTTTCTGCTTTTTCTGCTTGACTGCTATTTTTAGCAGGTATGAATTTGAAGGCGTGAGGAGACAAAAATTTAAGGGAAGCTTCAGGACATAATAATAAACACTTTGGTGAAAGAATTAGATCAAGAGCATTTCCGGTTCAAAAGTTATTCAAGTTTCAATTTCTGCTTTTTGCCTTATGAAATCTTCGGAGCTAATTTTGAGGTACTTAGAGGCTCCGGATGGGCCTGAAAAATTGGCGGAATACGAAAGTGGTTAGCCTTTAGGCCCCACTTTCCGGCAAGAGATCTTCGCGAGAGCTTTCCGAAAAGGTATTATCATTGAAGATCTGACGGTTAGATCTTGAGTTAGGGCTTCCGAAAGTTGGTGCATAATTTGAATCCCGTTTTTGGCTCCAAACAAAGAAACGGGCTATTTATGGGCGAGTTACTGTTTCTTTTAGGCAGTTTTTTTTTTGGGGAAAGAAGATCGCATGCTTGCGAATAGGGGAATTTCTGTAGTTTCTTTCTGTAATTTGCATGTATTGCAAAACTCGAGGATTTGAGATCCTCTGCATGTAGGAATTTCATACTTTGAAAATAATAAGATTTGTTAGTTTTTCTGTGTGATTTTCTGTGTCTCGGGTTGCACCCTCATCAAGTGGTATCAGAGCGGGTTTTCTTGAGCGTGTGGACAGATCGCCGATCGTGAGGCAGTTCGCACCAGGACTGTGGTTGTGGGTTCAAGATATTCAAGATGCCTCCAAGAGTGGCACGTGGTAGGCGAGGTGGTGCCAGAAATGCTGGTGGAAGAGATCCATTAGCGGCTGAGGGTTTCAGAGCCCTCCAGAGACAAATAAATGCATTACAAAGAGAGTTAAGAAGAGGGGTAAACCCGAGAAGGGGAGAAGAAAGTGAGGATGAAGAAGAGGTGGAAGATTCAGATGTAGAAGAGGAAGAAGAAGCTATTGATCAAGATCAAATGTGGCTGATAAGGGCCATTTCGAAGATCGGAAAAAGACCTAGAGTAGAAGTTCCCAATTTTTCCGGAAGTCTAGACCCGGAAGAGTTGATTGATTGGATCAATGAGTTGGAAGAGTATTTCGAGTATGAAGAAGTAGAGGACCCAGATCGGGTTAAGTTTGCAAAAACGAAGCTAAAGGGCCACGCCAGTATCTGGTGGAAAGAGGTCCAACTAGAAAGAAATAAGAGAGAAAAGGGAAAGATCACCAGATGGGATCGCATGGTGGAGAAACTGAAGAAGCAGTTCATTCCAATGGACTATGAGTTAGATCTATTGAAGAAATTACAAGGGTTGAAGCAAGGAAGTAGATCTGTGAAAGAATACACAGAAGATTTTCACAAGATGATCATTAGAACGGGACATGCAGAGGCCAACAAGGAGAAGGTATCCCGTTATCTTAATGGGTTACGACCGAGCATTCAAGAGGAGTTAAGCCTGGTCAGAATGGCCACCATTGAGGATGCTTACCAATTTTCGCTGAGAGTTGAAGAGAAGTTGAACAAGAGATTTGACAGCAAGCAAAAAGGACGAGGAGGTCAAAGCGGAAGGGGTAGCGGAAGATCTTTTGGAAGCCGAAATGAGGATGAGAAGAAAAATGAAGATGTGGGTACCGGTCGAAGCTAGAGGAATGATAACTTCTACCACCCACGTGATTAGAATGGTGGTGATCAAAGAGGTAGAGGACGAGGAAGATTTGGGCAAGGACCTGGAAGAGGTGGTTTCAGAGGAACTTGTTTTCGATGTGGTGAAGAAGGGCATCGAGCCTATGAATGTCCACAATACCAAGGAAGGACAGACAAAAGGCCAGAAGGTCGTGCAAGAGTTGTGCATGTAGATGAGGAGGCTCAATCTGAGCATTCAGATGATGCTGAAAGGGGAGAAGCCCTAGTGGTTAGAAGAGCCTTGGTGACTGAAGAGAAGGAGCCAGAACAGAGGAAGAATTTGTTTCGCACAAGGTGCAAGTGTGAAGACAAATGTTGTGATGTCATTATTGATGGTGGGAGCACTGATAATCTAGTGTCAGAAGAAATGGTTACAAAGTTGAAGCTGAAGAGGGAAAGGCATCCACATCCATATCGGATTGCCTGGTTGCAGAAAGACCACAAAGTTCTAGTCAATGAGCAGTGCCTGGTGAAGTTCAAGATCGGAAGCTATCGTGATGAGGTACTCTGTGATATCATCCCCATGGATGCATGTCACATGTTGTTGGGGAGGTCGTGGCAGTTTGACAGGCGAGCTGTACATGATGGCCATGCAAACACTTATTCCCTGATGAAGGGTGGAGTCCGCCATAAGTTGAAACCCCTGAAGAAGGCCGAAGAAAAGGTATGCAGTAGTGCTAGAATTTGTTATGTCGATGGAAGGAAATTTTTAGAAGGCATGAAACATGAGCGTGTGTGTTATGCATTGATTCCTAAAATGGATAAGGAGGGTAGTGAGAAGGTTCCAGTAGAAGTTTCTGGGTTATTGAATGAGTTTCAGGATATTGTTTCTGATAATGTACCTGAGGGTTTACCACCAATGAGGAAGATCAGTCATCAGATTGACTTGATCCCAGGAGCCAGTTTGCCGAATAAGGCAGCTCATAGAATGACTCCTGCAGAAAATGAGGAGTTAAACAGACAAGTTGAGGAGTTGTGGAGAAAGGGTTTGATTCGAGAGAGTTTGAGTCCATGTGCAGTACCTGCAGTACTAGCACCAAAGAAGGATGGGGAGTGGAGGATGTGTATAGACTCTCGGGCCATAAACAAGATAACAATCAAGTATAGATTTCCCCTGCCAAGGATGGATGACCTGATGGACTGTTTGAGTGGAGCTCAATACTTCACAAAGATTGATCTGAAGAGTGGATATCACCAAATTTGGATTCGAGAGGGAGATGAATGGAAGACCGCCTTCAAGACCAAAGAGGGCCTGTACGAGTGGTTAGTCATGCCTTTTGGGCTAACCAATGCACCGAGCATATTCATGCAGCTCATGAACGAGGTACTGAAAGAGTTCCTAGGAAGCTTTGTTATTGTGTATTTAGATGATATTTTGATATTCAGTAAGTCACTGGATGAGCATATAATGCATATTGGTAGAGTCTTTGAGAAGTTAAGAGAAGAGAAATTGCTGATTAATCTGAAGAAGTGTAGTTTTGTGAAGAAGGAGTTAGTGTACTTGGGGTTTGTTGTCTCGACAGAAGGTCTCAAGATGGACCCAGAGAAGGTGAAGGCTATTCTGGAATGGCCTACCCCAAGAACTACTACTGAGGTGAGTCTTTCCATGGTTTGGCCAGTTTTTACAGAAAGTTTATTAGAAACTTCAGTAGTATTTGTGCACCCCTAACTGAAACAATGAGAGGGGATAGAAAAGAGTTCAAGTGGAGCACTGGAGCAGCAAGGAGTTTTGATCTATTGAAGCAGAAGGTGACAGAACAACCTGTTTTGGCTCTCCCGGATTTCAGTAAAGTGTTTCAAGTGGATTGTGATGCTAGTGGTTATGCCATTGGAGCAGTGTTAAGCCAGGAAGGTAAGCCCATTACCTATTTCAGTGAAAAGTTAAATGATGCAAAGAGAAAGTACTTTGTATATGACCAAGAATTTTATGCAATAGTTCAAGCATTAAAGAAATGGAGGCATTATTTGTTGCCAAAGGAATTTGTTATGTATACTGATCATCAAGCATTGCAGTACCTGAGTAGTCAGGGAAAATTAAATCAAAGGCATATGAAATGGGTAGAATTTTTGCAGAGTTATACATTTGTTTTAAAGCATAGGAGTGGGAAATCAAATAGGGTTGCAGATGCCTTAAGTAGGAGGCATACATTGTTGATAGAAATGCAGATTGAGGTGGTTGGGTTCAGTGAACTCAAGACATTGTACCCGAATGATCCTGATTTTAAAGAGGCTTGGAAAGCTTGCAAGGAACCTGTTACAGTTGACAGGACAAAGTGGTTGGATTTCCTAATTCAAGAAGGCATGTTGTTTAAGGGAAGTCAATTATGTATTCCGAGGAGTTCCATGAGGGAGAATCTGATAAAGGAGAAGCATAGTGGAGGAATGGCAGGACATTTTGGTCGAGATAAGACCATTTCCATTATCAGTGAGCATTATTATTGGCCTCAGTTATCACGAGATGTGAAGAAGTTTGTGCAGAGTTGTAGGGTATGTCAAATGGCTAAAGGAGTGAGTCAGAATACAGGGTTGTATCAGCCCTTACCTGTACCAGAGAGGCCGTGGGAGGATATAAGTATGGACTTTGTTCTTTGTTTGCCAAGGACGCAGAGAGGGAATGATTTAGTATTTGTGGTGGTTGATAGATTTTCGAAGATGGCACATTTCATCCCATGCCAGAAGACCTATGATGCAGTCCACATTGCTGACTTGTTCTTCAAAGAGGTGGTGAGGCTACATGGTTTGCCAAAGAGTATAGTCTCAGATCGTGACACAAAATTTGTTGGATACTTTTGGAGGACCTTGTGGAAGAAGTTGAAAATAGAGTTGAAGTTTAGTTCTGCACACCATCCCCAGACTGATGGGCAAACTGAAGTTGTGAAGAGGAGTTTGGGTAACCTACTGAGATGCTTGGTAGGAGATAAACCAAAGGGATGGGATTTGATCTTACCCCAGGCAGAATTCGCTTACAACAATTCTATCAATAGAAGCACTGGTAGATCACCATTCCAGATTTTGTATGGAAGTAGTCCTAGGACTGCTCCAGAATTGAGGAAGATGGACCAAGAGAAGAAGACAAGTGCTAAAGCTAAAGACTTTGCAGAACACATCAAGAATATGCATGAGAAGGTAAAAGAACACATTAACAAGATGAATATGCAATATAAGGCTAAGGCAGATCAAAAGAGGAGGTATAAGGAGTTTTAGATTGGTGATGAAGTGATGGTCCACTTGAAGAAAGAAAGGTTTCCAGTAGGAACCTATAACAAATTGAAGATGAAGAAGTTCGGTCCCTGTAAAATTTTGAAGAGGCATGATTCAGGGAACGCATATGAGGTAGAGTTGCCAGATGGATTCAACATTTCCCCTGTGTTCAACATTGCAGATTTGATAGAATATCATGAGGGTGGCGCAGAGGAAGTACCAGCAATGGAACAGTGCGGTATTCCAGCACCTACTTCAGAAAAGGAGGAGATTGAAGAAATCTTGGATAGCCGTGTAGGAAGGAGTACCAGAAATAGGCAATATGAAGAATATTTGGTGAAGTGGAAAGGAAGGCCTGTGGAAGATTCATCCTGGTTGTCCAAGGCAGAGGTTGACCGTTTGGGTTTTCCTCAACCATCTAAGAAGTGACGGAGTCACTTTTCAAATTACCCTGGGTGTCTGATGCAGGAGCATCCAGTGGTGTAAGGGCAATCCTACATCACCCAAAAATATATTTACTTTCATTTAGATTTTTTTGTAGATGTTTTTGCATTTTTGGATACCCTTTTCGTCTAAGAAGAATTCCCAAATTTCAGAACTGCTTTTCTGCTTTTTCTGCTCGACTGCTATTTTTAGCAGGTATGAATTTGAAGGCGTGAGGAGACAAAAAATTTAAGGGAAGCTTCAGGACATAATAATAAACACTTTGGTGAAAGAATCAGATCAAGAGAATTTCCGGTTCAAAAGTTATTCAAGTTTCAATTTCTGTTTTTTGCCTTATGAAATCTTCGGAGCTAATTTTGAGGTACTTAGAGGCTCCGGATGGGCCTGAAAAATTGGCGGAATACGAAAGTGGTTAGCCTTTAGGCCCCACTTTCTGGCAAGAGATCTTCGCGAGACCTTTCCGAAAAGGTATTATCATTGAAGATCTGACGGTTAGATCTTGAGTTGGGGCTTCTGAAAGTTGGTGCATAATTTGAATCCCGTTTTTGGCTCCAAACAAAGAAACGGGCTATTTATGGGCGAGTTACTGTTTCTTTTAGGCAGTTTTTGGGGAAAGAAGATAGCATGCTGCGAATAGGAGAATTTCTATAGTTTCTTTCTATAATTTGCATGTATTGCAAAACTCGAGGATTTGAGATCCTCTGCATGTAGGAATTTCATACTTTGAAAATAATAAGATTTGTTAGTTTTTCTGTGTGATTTTCTGTGTCTCGGGTTGCACCCTCATCAATTTCCCAAATAAACATTTAATTACAATTTCTAATTTAATTCCCACACGTTGGAATTAAATTCCAAAATTAATTCTAATTCTTTTATTTCCTTTCATTCTCTTGCATCACGTTTAATTAATTAATTTAATTATTTAATAACTAAATCCAACCCTCTTGGATTAAATTTAATTAATTAAATATAATTAATTAATTTAAATATAAAATTTTATCCACATTGCATTATTTAAAATAAATAACCATCAACATGATTTAAATGCAATTATTCTAAATATCTATTTTCAAATCAAGAATGCTTCAGAATTAAATAACATCAAAGCAAGATAGACAATGACTCGACACACACAACTGACGACACACTAAGGCTAGGGTGTAAACTTGACACATGTTACCTAGCTACTATCTCCCGTTCAACTTAACCGTTGGATCGACACGCTCAAACCTGTGAAACCAGGTGGAGTCGATGTCATGTACCTACAATCCTGCAACTAAGTAAACAACATCATACAATATACCAGCATATAATACACACTGTAAAGAAGGAATTATAGATTCGCAGGGCGCTCGCAAGCGAGTGATGCGAACTCGTCCTCTTCACCCATACTCTCATTGAAACTGACACTTCCTTCATAATTTCAATAATCTCATAATAATATCTCATGTTAACTCTACAACAACATTAATATATAATGCATGTGAAACAATAATCAGATAACTACATCCCACAATAATGGTTGTCGCTCAATGGTAGCGATCAAATCATTATAACAAAATGTATCCAGTATAAAAGTAATTGCAACCAAACATAGCATAAAGCAACTTGAACAAGAAGTAAAACGGAGGGGTATTACATTTTTTATGAAAAATTGCTCATTTGAAGCAATTATTTTGATATATTTACACACACACACATATATATATTAATATTAATATATATATACACATATACAAATATATATATGCATATTTGATAAGTGTTCCTGTAAAGTTCATTTTGGAAAAAAATTGGATCAAAATTTTCATATGGCAATTCTAATAAATTCACAGGTTTTAAATAAAAAATTTTAATAAGTTTAAGTTTGTATGGGGAGGCGATGGGGCTACCCCCACAGTCATCCCCATAGGGGAGGCAGGCTATGAAGGCAACATATAGTGTTGCCTTCACAGGCCGCGACCCCTATGAGGGTTCGACTTTACATAGCCAGGGATAATGGCATAGCATCAAAACACTTTGTCCGCCTTTGTAATTCAACTTTTGTTTTAGTTTGATTTTTAATATATATATAATATAATATATATATGTATAGATATATATACATAAATATATATTTATATAAATGTATGTATGTATATATGTATATATATATTTTTTATAATTATTTTGGAAAATTGTAATTAGATTTGAAATATTTAAATAATATATATATATGTGTGTGTGTGTGTGTGTGTGTGTGTAAATGAATTTTAAAATAGGTGCATGTAAATGCATGAATCAAATGTTTTAAAATGAAATGATTTAAAAGAGGGAAATTGAATTAAATAATTAGATTTAATTTCATTATTGATTACAAATAAAATTGTATTAAGCTAGATTATTTTGAGCAATGTATTATTATTTTCTTGGAATGGAAATAAGATTAAGGAAATCATAATGATAGTTTTATCACTTGTCAAAATTGGTTACTTAATTATTATGTCTTTGGTTCACATAAGTTGGGAAATCGGTTAGTTGTGAATGTATAAGCCTTCTAGATGTTGTGGTGTTATGTGGGGGTTGTGATATATTTTTCAACCCTTTGTTTTCCTTGGGTAGTGCACCTGGTTGTGATTTAGTTTAAACACTTGGTTACTATGAATGGGATGTGTTGCCTCTTGTGTTATAATTAAGATTTAATATCTTTTTTAATGCACTTTGTTTACGCTTGGTTTATGAATTAGATCTTTGTGTTGTTAGTAGGGGATTGGCTCTCAATGGGGGCTGAGACACAAAGTGGTTCCAGGATAACTCATGTGAGAGTTAGAAAATTCAGTAGAAATTAAATAAAATTATTAGGGGGAAAGGGTAGCCTTAAATCATATAACTTGTTAATTTTTCCTCACTCATTAGCTCGAGGGCTCATTTATACTTGAGATAAGATAAGGAGGCCTAGAATGGAAAGATCATTATCTTGTCCCTTTGAAAGATATTTGATTCTGCATCAGTTTACATGTGGTGTTGGGGGTCATGAGAGGCTACCAGGATAACCTAAGATGTGGACCAAGGCCTAAGAAGATCTGTCAAGATAATCCTTGCTACTTTGTGATGACACTCCTCCTATAATAACAATTTGTATTATTCAATTGATGTAATTGATTCTTTTACTTTGGGAGAAATGTAGCCTTCATGTTATGTATTGTACTTGTATAGTTGAGTTCTATGGTTGCTTGTGTCTTTAGGTTGTTGGTTTTACCTAGGAAGCCCTTTTACTATCTCCTAGCATGGGGGATGGGCCTTCGGGTACCACTTGGTTGGGTGGAATGTGCACCTTACACCATTGAGTTTCCACTTCATGTTCATGATGGTTGGATTTTCCAAATTGGAGAGTTCACATGTTCCAATTACTTTGTACCATTTCTTGTGTTTTATTGGATCAACTGGATTCTTATGTATATGTACTACTCCTCATTTGTATTTGAGGAGAATCCTTGTATCATTTTAATTATAACATTGTTTGTATGATCTACCTCATTTTGGAAATGAGCCTTGTAACTCATATATTGAATGATTATAATCTGTGAATGGTTTTATTATGTACTTTGTAATCTTATGAAATGAGTTTAATATTATTAGATCTATTTTCTTTATTTCATGAGTATAATTTATATTCTATGGATTAGTTTAATTTTGTATGTTATGGGGTTCAAATGTAAGCATCATCACATACCTTACAGAATGTATGTGTAAAGTGTAGTTCACTTTACTTATTGTAATTTCACTTTTAAAAAAAAAACGCTTCCATTGTAATTGTGTCATCCTCTAGGGTTACATGGTGGGGCATTACATTAAGTACTACTGCATTAAAATTTCAAATTTTCACCAAATAGAATTTTATTTTTTTAAATAAACCTAGCAGTTTAGAAACTACATTCAATTTTCTATAGATTCTATTATTACATATTTTTAAAATAATATAGATAACTTATTCAAATTTTTACATCAAGTTGCCTAACTCTGGTTTTTTGAAATTTCATCGCAATTTAAGTTCCTGTTGTTTCCATGATGATCTTGCACATACCATTGTACATAGTGAGATTTTTTCACTAGTGTGTGATCTATTTTTTCAATGATGGTTTCAATGGTCTGGGGAGAAATGTATTTTCTCTGTGTTTCTTTGTAATTTGGCTTTAGGTTGTGTGGATTTGAGAAGTTTCTTATAATGTTTGTATCTTTTAGATTTATAGGTTTCACTTGATTTTGTATAGTACAATGTGTGAATAAGGTTTACCAGTTGTTCTGAGATGAATTATTTGTATGATGCGAACTTGGATGAATTTTTTGATGAATCTCAGCACTAACTCATTTGATTGCAAAATCTGATGAAACCTTCCGACGAAAGCTACATAATCAGATGTATCATCGGGCACTAGTGTGAATTTTCATTTTTAAAAAAAATTTATCCTCGACGTTTGTCGGATTTTTGACGAAACATTTTTTTCATCCACGTTTCGACGAAGATCTTTCACCAAAATTTCAACAAACCTACAAAGATAAATTGTGGCAGGCATAAATAAAAAAGAGATCGAATATTTACTACGATAGTGTTTTGCTCGATGGTTTTCTTGGGGAAAATTAGAAGAAACTCAAGAAGATATCACCAGGTTGAGGGTAGTCATTGTCTTTTCCAGAATTCATTTGTGAAGTCAAATTTTGTACTTCCAGGTTTGAAAATTATATTTTAAAGCAACAACTCATCAGATTTCATTTTTAGTCTTGTGCATTTTTAGAATTTCATTTCTAGATTTTAGATCTGACTTCACAAATTATTTATAAGGGAATTTTTTTTAACTGATGGAAAACTCTTAATGGATTTGGATAAAGATTATATTTGCAAGGTTTCAATTTTAACCCTAATGATCAATTTTCAATAGATTTGAGAGCCATAGCTAGCTAATATCAAAGGTGTTGGTTGTTTTTTACTGTAACTAAGTTTATCTTCTAGACACATAGCATATAAAATCTCTGATAATACTACTTTACAATACCATCAATCTATATTCTAACCCAATAGTACTTATCAAATCCTTAAATGAACATAGTCACTTATAACCTCACTCAAGCATTTTAATTAATTCCTTGAATTAAAGCCAAAATGAGAATTACACACGCTATAACAGTCAGATGAACAGAATAACCCTTGATCATTTTATTCAAGATAATAATATATTGATACAATGGAGATAAATGACCTTGAAATGAGTAATTTTCACTCAGATGCTAGTACTGTCTTGAAAATTAAGTACCCATGAAACTAAAACCTACAACAGAATGACACCAAACCTAAGAATAGTATCTTCACTATAATATCAGACTCTTTACAAATTTTTCTCTACAACTTCACTTAGACTTGATCTAAAGATATCTAACTTGGTAACCCATATTTCTGGTCCTGAAATACTTCTTATAGGGAAAATGAAGGAGCAAAAAGCATCGGACCAGAAATACACCTGTCACTGGTCACTTGGACCACCTTATGACATTTCAAAAATTGGTTACAATAGTTGAGTCTTTGGATAATCTTCTTGTTCATCCCTTCCACTAGAGAATAACTGTTGCATTTTCCAAACTTTGAAAACTTGCACCAAAACTGCCACCAAGAGATAGCCAAAATTTGTTATAACCATAACCGCTTTGCTGTTAACTGTCGGTTGTAGACTCTGTCCTATTCTTGTTTAGTTAAGTACTTTTCTACCCATCCTTGATATTCCTCATCCATTGGCCAATTAAAATTTACCACCTCATTTACCTTGGCACTGTAAGGTGTATACTTTACTACTACTTGATTCACCTCCCTTTCAAAAGATTTCGAAAATGTGCTAGTGTTAATGATTTTATCCATACTACTCATCAACATGTCATAATATGAGTCATCACAAATCAATTTGATTTGTTCATTGATGATTTTATTTACCATTTCCCGCCATTACTGCAGTGATCTTACATTTCCTTGGGCATCTACAATATCTTGTAAAGACGTGTCACTCTAGTCATCAAAACTCTTTACCAACTCTTTAATCCTCCTGTTGAAATTATCAGGTAAGGCTTGGAAACCTTGTAGTGACTTCACAAAGTCTTGAGTAGGCCTGAATTGTTGAGGCCTATTAGTTGCATTTTGAAGAATTTCATTTCCAAATTTTGTTGTGAAAGTTCAATATTCTGATTTTAGGAGTCTAATAGTTGGAAATCATAGTAAAATCATAATTTAATAATTTCAGGAATTAGCATTTGAAAGTGTTTTATGGGGTCATTAAATTCAGACTATCTTCTCTTTCTTAGGGGTGGTTGCATGCCAAATTTTTTCGGTGTAAAATATCATAATTATTATATTTTGTTACCTGTGTATGATTAAAAATTATTGGAGTGTGATTTTGATATTTTTTGAAGATCTAAATATTCAAGCTTGGTAAAGAAAAATCATGTTAGATAATATTAATCCAAAAAAAAATGAAGATTCACTTCATAGATTGTGGGCTAGATTCATAAGAAAGGGTGATGGGAAATGATATTGTCCTTGCAATAATTGCAAGGGCTTAAATACGAGAAGAATTTTAATCACAACAATTGAGAAACATTGTAGGTAGCATGGTCACGTTGAAGGGGGGCATGGTTATCATCCATTGGTAAGCTGTTTATTATATGTGTTTATATTGATTGAATTTGTAAATGTTTATATTGTTTTAACATCTGATATATATATTAAAAATCACTTGATCATTATCATGGTTTATTTGTGTCTATCATTATTATAAAGGTGGGGTGCCCTAGGGCACATGATATTGATTATCACGGCTCGAAGAATGTGGTTTTGCAAACGGAGGAACATGAAGCTGTGAATATCGAAGATGAAGTTAATGATTCTATGGAAGAAGATGATCATGTTCCAAAAAACACAATTGAAGATGATGGTACAAATACATTGATCCATGACACATGTTGTGGCACATTTGATCATGTTGATCGAGATGACTTTGATGATGTTCATGATTTACCTATACTTGAGAAGGCATACGAGCCCCTTTATGAAGGCTCCCAAACAACTCTTCTCTCTATTGCATTGCTGCTAGTGAACTTGAAGGTTATGAATGGTTTATCTAGCATAGAAATCTCACGGATGTTAAGGTATGTCATTTATGTCATTTTTTTTATCTATTTTAATTGTTGTTAGTTCATCGCTAGTAAATAAAGGATGAAGTATGTACCATTAATATTCTTTATATTAAGAAATTATTTTTTGTTGTAGATTGATTGGTGAATTTTTGTCACCACCATCAAATATTTTACCTCACTCATACCGAAATTTATCTGGCATTATGAAAAATATTGGACTGGAGTATCAAGCAATAGATGCATGTCCCAATGATCATATTATATATCATAAACAACATGAATTTGCAATAGAATGCCCAAAATTTCATATCAATAGATATCAAATAGATCAACTAAAAAAAAAGGTGTCTCGCAAGGTTCTTTGTTATATTCCCATTATTCCACATATGTAGCAATTATTTAGGTGGGAAAGCTTAGCACAATTTATGGATTACCATGCATGAAATATAAGTGGAGATGAGATTCTTCGAATTCCTATGGATGGTTCTACATTTAGGGACATGGAGTAAAAATGGCCACACTTTAAAGAATAACCACATAATCTCAAGCTTTCATTGGCAGCAGATAGTGTCAATCCATTTGGAGAGTTGAGATCTATTTACTCGATGTGGCCTGTTTGTGTTATCAACAATAACATTCCTCCATGGATTTCAATAAAGAGGGAGCACATAATGTTGGCAATGATTGTTCCAGGTATTTTTTTACATCAATTTTCTTTAACATAGTAGCATCTCATTTGTCTTATTT